>VZRZ01004646.1:704342-748527 GCA_013398175.1 Climacteris rufus
TTTTTTTGCATTCTATGGCACTGTGAAAGCTGTGATTGATATCACATAATCCAGTAGGTGTCAATTCTGCAAAACCAGCCTCTGGATTCGACAAGTAGTTTAAGGCCCTACCCCTCTCTTGAAGAAACCTGTGAGTAGGGGTACAAAAAAGTATTACTGAGAGATAACAAGTCATCTAATTCACAGGAACTTGGTTATATAATTATACAAATTTAAGCAGATCTCTATTAGTAGCTTAAATTATTCACATGCCTTCATGTGACAAAGCAGAGGTTTTCCAAGGTGACCTTTAACTGCTCTAGCTCGCCTTTTCACCATAACATTCTCCAACAGATAGAGATAACACCCTACATTCAACATCATCTTGATATTTTCATCGTATATCCGCATAATGAATAAGGCAAGTTACATGTGAGGGTTTGCAAATTGTGTTATTCTCTTCATTAAAGACAGTACCATCACTTCAATGCACAAACAAAGGCTTTGCCAAACTCTTCATATTAATTTGACTGTGAACTACCCAAGTCACAAATCTGCATAGTTAAAACCTCTTTCCAAAAGAAGCAATCAGCCTGCTATTAGACTTCTCATAAATACTACGTATATGGTTTAACATCTGTATAAAGTATATAGCAGCTATTGGAAAGACACACATGTTGAAATAATGCAGAGTAGAACACAGAAGGGGTAAAAGACGTGCAAGTTCAATCTGAGTTTCTTTACACAAATCAGTAGCCCCTGGAACACCTTTTCGGATGCCTGGCTCTCAGTGTAATCATACACACAGAGGCAGTGCTTGTGAAATGAAATTCCAGGCAAGCTCTGACAGAAAGATGTTGTTTCAAATCATATAATACACTCATATTACCTTTTTCAAATACTCTGTTTTTCCACTAATAATTTTTCATTTATGAATTAAATCCTAAATATGAAAAACATATATTCAGGTCACTAAAGATGATAAGAGAACATTTCCTATATTATGATGAAACAAAGGTGATGAGTCACCGTCAGCTTCTACAAGTACTTTTTAAAATTAGTTCTACTGATTACAGAGAAAACAAATTTCCTTCAACCATCTGCTTTTCCTTCTATTGAATAAGATAACACATTTGGCATATATTTGGGATGCATAACTGCATTTATTACAGTTTCATATTGTATTATGCAATTGATTTGTAAAAGTCTGAAAATTATGGAAAATGCTCTGATGTATTCTCCTGTTTTGAAAAGATACAGATTACATATATATGCAAACTACTGCTGCAATTGAGTTTCTTTTACTAATGACAACACAGTGATAAAGGTCAAATTAACTTCCATTCTTGTATGCTTTGTTATTTGTAAAATCAGCTTTATCCTATGGTTTTCTGAATAATGGTTTAAAAACACTCTTTAAATATTAAACATACCAAAATATTGATGGATTAAATGAGACCTAGATTCATAATCATAATGCACAGTGTTTAGTGCACAATGTTTTCTTTGAGTGTGCTTAGTACTGGCTTTCAAGAGGATCCCTTGCATTTTAAAATAGACTCAGTTTCATTATCATAGATGTTTCCTCCTTTTGAAAACATTTAGTCATTCAGATATATATTTTTTAATTTCCTGGATACTAAACCCCTGGTGGGATAATCTCATACCAATCCATATGGGGAAGGCAGTTTTGCAGATCAACAAATCCTACCATTATTTGATTTGATCCAAGAACAACTTAATTGAAACAACACAAAGTCATTAAGAATGGTTCTTATGCACATCCAAGTTAATGTAACTGACAGACAGCTTAAAATAATGAAAATTTTGTTATGTCCAGTAGATGACCCCATTCTCATAATAAGTAAATCCAGGATTTTCTTACATATACAGCACCCCCTGGTTGGTCACAGATAATGGTTAGTTTTGTACCGAAGAAGTGGACTGGTTACAGTGATGCTGCATGAAGTGTAACAAACATATACGGAGCATGAAAGAATGCTGCTACAAAACAGGCACATGCCATAATCCAGGTAAAGGATTCGAGCCAGGGAAAATTCTCTTCTGAGCTATTATATTGAAGGGGGTCTTCATTTCAATATATGCACCCAAAAATAATAATTTTGGGTTATAAAAATAAAAATCATGAAACTGTGGTGAGTCATCTAGGAAAAAAAGCTGTACAAACATGAAGCCTTTATTGCCTTTGCAACTAAAGCAAGTACTTAGCATTCAGCCAGCATTAGAAAGATTTAAGAGAGAGAAATTAATAGGCTACTGAAATATCCTCAAGACCACAAAGAAGTCTGTCAAATTCAAAGACTTTCTTGTGTCTAAATGTGCAAACACCTTACTGAAACTACTTCATGTTTTGATTCCTCTGAACAAACTGTTTGTGAAAAAGACATTTCCTACCTACAAAAAAGAACAGATTTTAATACTAAGCTTTAGACAGTTAAGGCTCCTGAATTCTCATTATGGACTTGAGGATACTTCTTAGTGGAATGCATGTTTTATGCAGTAGAGAGGGAAAAAGTTAGGATTTTCTGATGAACTTTTTCTTAAATCCTTCAAGGTAGAAGAAATTACACATTTTTCCATTTTATTTCAGAAAGAAGATAAAACTTGTACTTTTAAAGGAGGGGAAGCCTGTGCCCTGAAAAATCTTCCAGTCAAAAAATCTGGTCAGTTGTTGATTCTGAAACATAATGAATCATTTCACTCACAAGAGAGTGCCAATACCCATGGCAATTCACTTAGTATTTTTAAACAGCTGTGTTGATACTTTCTGAAAATGCTCATACAATTAAGTTTTTCTTCAGAAATGTCTATAGAACGAGAATACCAGTGATCTATTTACAAATGCTCATGACCAAAAATACTTTCACAGCCTATAGCACTTGCATACTCAAGGAGGAGTAGAAACAGGATCCCACAGCGTATCCAAGCAACTGTACCTAACTAACAGCATATGGACAACAACTGTGAATTATCCCTGAATATCTAAGAATGAAATTCCAAAGTCAAAATTTCTTACCATGAACTGACATATTCAACTCAAAAAGCAAATAAAGAGCTAAAATAATCAACTTGTGTGCTGCAAATTATCCCCTTCGTCCAGGTATTTTTATCATATATGCAAATCCCATGGCAACACAGGTAAGTTGTTTTGTGAGTTAGAGAAATTGATTGCTGCTCCCAAATAGCAAATTTTTGTTCTTGAGGCAGCAGTTAAGTCTTTCTAATATGCTACAAGTTGGTGTGTTTCATGCACAGAAATGATGAATCTACCTGTCACATTTTCACTGGCTGATTTTCTGCACAACAGTTATATTGCTAGTGCTTACCATCATTTCTCTGAGAACATCTCCTTAACTAACAAAATCAGTTTCCCATTTCTTTTAGTTTATTCCCTGATCTCCTGGACCAAACCACATTCTTGATGCAAGCCAACATAATCTGTGTTCAAGTTCCAACACCAATTATTATACGTATTGTATATGTTTCAAAAATATTGTTTATTCTTCAAATTCTTGAAGTAATATTATTGTGATTACCTGACCTTGTCCATACATTTTTTTAACTGACATATCACACATACTGTGTTTTTGTAGTTCTCCATTAAATCCAATAATTACCCTATATATGGATCCTTACCCCATAAAGATAACATAGTTAAAGATGGTCCTGGCAACACCTGCTGGACACATCTGATTGCTCACTGCTTGAAGCAATTGTACTTATTCTACAGAAACAGTATTTGGCACCAATTCTGCCAGGACATCTCACATGGAGTATGACTCAGATGCAGACCAGTTTCTGGACAGTAAATGTGCCCAGATGACTCCAGAAAAGTAAACACTATTTTGGACCATTTTTACTTTTATTTCCTCCACAGTTATTACTGTTCTCTGTTTTCCAACTCACTCGTTCAGAAAGGGTTAATGTTTCAAACTGCACTATACTCTTTATGAAAAGATATCAGGAAATAAGTTCCTAAAAAAAACCAGAAATGTGCTCCTAATTAAGGGCAAAACAACTACAAGTTGTTTTGACGAGAATCACTGGTGTTACTGAGAACAAATTGCTGCTCAATTGGAACAATTCACAATTAGTTCTTCCGTACTCTACATTATCTTTTTTTTGAAGCGATATAGTTGCTTATTCTGCATCTTTTTTATCTACTCTATACATCTATTAAAATCAGAGTTTAATAATAGCAAAAGAATAATTGTTCTTCATTGGAATAATTGAGAATACCATCTTGTCAACAATACATTGCTCACACAATGGGAAGTATACTTTGTTCTATTTATGTACCATGACACTTAAAGCAACTGGATTTTACTTTTGTTATCTAGATGAACAACAAAACTAGTTTCTCATTAATATGTACATTGGGTCATGAAAGTATACAGGGTTCAAAATTTCATATATTCTTTATTAGAAATCATGATTCACTGCTGCCTGTGAGATCACAGCTGGTTACTGTGAGGATGCTGACAGTGCTGAAAATAGAGGATTATTACTTCAGGTGAGGGGAAAAACTGCAGGAATAGATAAGCTGTAATAAGGGGTAAAAATCCTGTTATTTGTGAAAAAGCTGTAGAAAAAAAACAAATGAGAAGAAAGTGGACTGCAGGTGATACATACAGACAGAATTGTTTAATCACACTGTTCTTTACAAGGCTCATTCAAACCAAAGAGTACCCATGTTATATTAAAACATCTGGGGGTTTAGAGTTAGTGACAAAAGGTCAAAACATTCACTGTCAGGAAAAAAACTCTGACATTTCTGTTCATTCTGCTGGGTTTCAAGATTTCATGGCAAGAAATCACTTTTCAGGTTCAAAGACAAATTAATTACATTTAAGGCCACATTTAACATTGAGAACAAAATGTAACCATACTTATAATTCAGACTGAAATAGGATTTCTGCAAAAGATATACCTTGATATATTTTCTGTATAATTATCCATCTAGTTTATTTCTCTACCTGGATTTACCTGTTCATACAGCTAAGTGTGTATAATCATAAAGGAAATCATAAAAGGACTAATTTCTATCTTGCTCTATTACAGTCAATGTTTGGAAACACTCAACAATTTTTTTTTTGGGTAGAACAGAGTTATAGATCACCTACACTGACTCCTGATTATATCATCCAATCTGATGATCCACCAATCTAGGGAGATTGTAAAGGTGGTATTTTAAATTCACTGTCACTTCTGAGCAGATGATTATCACATACAAGAACCTGAACTTCCCCAAGGGCAATGCAACAGATCATCTGCATCCATGAAATGTATCATTTTCCCTAGGGACATAGAGTGATTGATCGATTGATTAATTGTAGTTATTAAACCAGAATATCCACCCTCTGACTTGTCACATCTCATTTACAACCTGGTTGTTGTCATAGGCAAAGCCATTTTATATAAATCTTTGTTTCAAACACATTTTTTTTTTTGTGGATGGGAGAATAAAAGCCAAAAGATAAATCACAGCAGCAGAATCCTAAGCTAAGCAAATGGAAGGAATTTTAAATGTTATCAACTGTGTTCATAGTATCAGTCACAAATTATATGGATAATCATTGTTATTGAAATCAGTGGAAGCAGAATGAAATCACCATTTTCCAGGAATGTGATAACACAAAGATCAAACTATACCTCTTCAGGTTCTCTGTGGTGACATGTTGCTGTTATGTCCTGCATGGACACTAAATAGATGTTATTTCCACAACAGTGTGACCAGCAGAGGTCTCAATGCCTTTTTTCCCTTTAATAGATGTTCTGAGGTTGAAAGGTTTAGTACCAAAAACTGTATTGAGAAGAAGCTGAAGAACTTGTCTCTGCTCTTATTTCACTTAACCTGTTCCCATTTTCCCAATTTCGTCTCTTTGCTTTCTAACATCAACCGCAATTCACTGCCTCTTATCCCACTTTTCATACAAATTCTCATTTAATGATTTTCTCCGTGAAGCTCAGAAGCAGACACCCTTTTCAGCAGACCTTGTTACCACCCATAAACAATTATTAGCAATAATTAGTCAGATAAAGCTTTCCTTAAGCTCTATCATTGGGGTGTTATTTTGTTATATCTGTGAGCTTTTCTGTTCACACATGATCTTAGCAGTTAAACTCACCTTTTATTCAAAAAACCAGTGAGAAATGTTTCCTTGACCTTTTAATATCATTCAAGGTTTGATTGCTTTTCCTGTTGAACACAGCAAATTCAGAAAAAGATGGACCCAAAACTCACTGAAGACTAAGAAGGAATTTCTATTATTGTCAAATCACCTTTACATCAAGCTCTATTTAACCCAACCTTCCTCCTATTCAATGTCTGAAGTTACTTGAACCTGAACCATGTTTTTGATAGACTCACAAGCTCTCACTTGTGAAATTTCATGGGGGTCACATATTTATTCTATAATTTTTTATGTCTACTATTTACTTTGAAATTTTGACAACAAATGCCAGTGTCCCATCCACATTTCCTAACAATTCTAACAGACAAAAATAAACAAATTAATTTACACTGAATCCATAAGTTGACACAGTCCTTCATGAGAGGCTATGAGTCTCTTTTTAGTGTCTATCAATTAAAATCATTCTTTTCACACAATTAAGCCCATAAGAGTCAATGTGTGAATAACTATCAGCAGCCTAAAAGGTCTCAATTAGAAAGATGACCCTCTTCTGCTAGCCATTAATGATGAGTGTATGAGAAAAATGAAATTATGTGACAGACTATTAAACATCAAACAGATACTTTAACATTAGTCAAAGCACACATAACTAAACCTAAAATCCAAATTCATCATTATTTTATGTCATGTTTGCTGACATGGCAAACCCCAATACAACCACTCCTTCCATTGCCCAGAACAAGGTCCCAAAATATTTAACTCTTCAAAACCCAAAGAGAAACCTCACTCATTTTCTGAGTCTCCCTGAACAGATGCAGGCACTACTGCAGAAAACTGAACTCCAGTTTTACATTTTCCCAGAATCATCAACTACTAAATAAACAAACTGAGAGTTTCCTTTTCCATCTGATCACAAGACATAGTTCCACACAGGCCACATTACAATGTTCTTGTCATATGGTGATTTTCAAAAAAATTACAAAAATCACTTCATAAAATCACAGGTACCCAAATTGTATCATTGCTCCAGGATAGAACCATCTATCTCAGCTTCACCAGCAGAGTGTAGTAGCCTGCAAGAAGAAAGAAAATACTTTATCTTTGAAATTTCCTTTTCCATTCAGTCTCAGAAAATAAAAGCAAAAAAAACAACCAAACAAAAAAAGATAAAATACTCCAGACTATTTTACACAAGCTCCAAGGAACACTAGAAGCAAAGAGTCTCTAGAGAAATTAGGATGCTTATGCTAATTGCATTTAACATTTTAAGGTTTTATAAATAAGCCATGGGGCAACTGAATCATCTTGTGAAATTATGGTGTTTAGGATATATTCCCAAAAGTATAAACATTTGAGTTTGGCAAGGTCTTTTCTTGCATTGCCTGAGGCACCAATAGGTTTAGCCTTCACATGGCTAGAGCCAGGATTTATAATATCATGGAAAGCTCATGATGCTGCCCTTCAAGAAGAAAAAATCAACCTGCCCTTACAAAGTAACTCTGTCTAACGCAAAAAAAAGTCAGGTGTTTTTTTCTTTCTCTCTCTTTTTTTTTTTTTTTTTTAATTGTAGGGAGTAAAATTGGTCTTTCACAGTGTTTAAATTGGGGTAAAAAATACAGGTTAGCAAGGGAGGTGGTGACTGAGTGAAAATCTGTATTCACCTACAGGCTGGATTCACCTTTGCAGAAATCCTTTAGGTGATAGAGAGCTCTACCAAGGAACAGAATACTAACCTAGGAAAAGAATTATGCAAACAAGATGACAAACAGTTTCTTTGGAACTAGAAGAAAGATGTCTCACAGTAATAAGACAAAGACAAACAACATCAGGAAATAAGCACAAAGCTTATTATTACCCGCAACTTATAGCCTAGGTCGTGGTGAAGAAGCAATGAGCTAAAGATATATGGTGGATGGAGGACTTGGGAGAGACCAAGTTATGTCTTCCTCACCAATCTAGGGACTTGCAGTGAATGGGATATTTTCCCTGGAAAGTTCAAACAAAGGTTTTATATTTATTATATTCCACTTTGTGAGGGAACAAAATGGTTAACCGTCGGGCAGAATGGTTACACAGCTTCTTCAGATGAATACCAGAGCATTCTTCAGATGAATACCAGATGAATACCTTTGAGCAAGTAATATCATCTGTGTGTTTATCAATAAACAAAAGTTTCTTGCAAGTTCCTTGAAGCAGAAGTTGTACTCTGTGTGTACAACTCCTCGGACAGCAACCTTACGTGGGCTGTAATTTGGTTCAGCAGCAGCAGTAAAGACAGAAAATGTGGACACTGCCTATGAGACCAAGACTCTCTAATCATTCAAGCAGTGAGAGGTCACAATTTTGCCAGATCTTTTTTACTTTTTTTTTTCCCCTACATAACTAAAAAGGTCACAGTTCAAGAGATTCTAGAAGATCCTTTCAGCCAGAGAAGTCTGGGAGATTTTGTTTGATTTCAAAACGCACATAATATTGCAGGCTGCTAAAAGGACATGGGGTGATTCATGTCAGCAGATGTCCCTCAGAAATCTAAGTAACTAGAAAAAGAAAAACAAGAAAAGAACTTCTGATTCCTATGAGTTGCCTTTCCCCAGAATAAGTCGTTTCATCTCCACTATCAACAAATATTCCCAATACAAAGAACTTCTGGTCCAGTGCCTGGTTATTTCCTGTTTCCCCCACCCCCACCCATATTTCTGTGAGACTGATCCTTCACTTTTCAAGCCAAACCAGGGACAGTCACAAGAAGCTAAGAAACGTGCAATACGGGATGTCACTGGCTTCTGAAGTTTGGCTGACAGCTCAAGAAATAGGACAGAATGGTGAATGCCACATTGAAGTAAAGAGAGCTTCTGTTTACACTCCAACAGGCCAAGAATTCACTCTCTGTTTGATTGTACTTTCAAGAAAGGATCCTCTTAGATACTTAGATAGAGAAGGATCCTATTAGAAAGAGTGGAAATTTAGAAGAGTTAAAGCTAGAAGGCACCTCACTGTGTTCATGAAGATATTAAAGAGTTCTCATGCAAAGCCAAATTCCTTACTTTTAGGAACCAAGAAAAGAAAAGTTTCCATGTGTATTTAGCTTTTCTGTGACAATAGACTTGGTATTAAGTACCCAACAGTGGAGATGATCTATGAGGTGTAATAGATTCCCTATGATTTTTCTCAGAATATTTTTTAGCTGGAAGAAAACAAAGATAGAAGTGGAATCACAGATGGAGAACTGAGTCATTGGCCCAAGCTGATTTAGAGTTAATTATTTTGTTATGTTGAGGCTCTGGCCAGAATTCAGATCAGAGCAAAACATGCCTATCCCATATCCCCTATCTTACTGATTGCTGGAAAAGGATGTAGTAGTAGAAATAACATGACCTAATAAAATCCTGAAAGGAATAAGGGAGAAGTTAAATATCTAATTGAACTGAAAAATCTGTGAAAACTAAGGCAACAGCTGGGGAATATTTAAACACTGTTTGCTCCTCATCACAAATAAGTTATCAGTGAAATAAGATAGAACTTAGTCACAAGTAACAACAAAAAAGAATAACACAGTGCAGTCTTCTTCTGAGCTTCAGCTGCTGTTAACTGGTGAAGAAACTTGAGAAATTGCTTTTACTTTGGGCTGTTTTGCCACAGCAGGTCCCTTCTCAAAATTACTTGGAAAGACAGCTTTTCCATATATTGCTGGACAGGTATGGTAATGGTTCACTGGGACTACACTGTGCCTTTAGACCAGCACAGGTCCACATAGTGTGAAACAGTCGCATCTCCCTGACACAAACTAACAATTTACTAATTACTGAAGAAAATAACACGTATAATGAGAAGAGAAATTACATTCATGACATTCCTACTTGTAGCACCAGTACTACGCATCCTCCTCAGTGTCTCTGAAACTTGTCTTCTTTTCCTATCAGATATTGAGAATACAGTAACACTACCTCATAATATCTGAAGACCATTCTGTTTGATGCACTTCTTTCATTCATACTAAATTAATTCAATTTGATATCAAAGCTTACAATGTAATATTTTCCTTTTAGAAAGACTTTCTGCTCTTTTCTGATTCTGTGTCTCCTATCTACAGTTTGAAATAAGCTTCCTTGGGCATCTCAGTTCTGTAGACAATGCTATAAGTGAAAAGAGTTATAGTAATTGTTTTGTTACTGTTTTATTGTCTACAATCAAATAATTGAACAAATACATTTGTGAAAACTTAACTCTTTAAAGATGGCATAAGCATTATTACAAGTACTCTCATATGGACTTGGCTGGAGAAAAACACAGGGTTAGCAGAGAGCAGTGGAAGTTGGTCTGGGTTAGCAGAGAGAAGTGGAAGTAAATTATGTTCCCACACCTGTCTCAAAGCCTCCCTCCCTATCTACCTTCTCACTACTGCTTGTCAAAGTCAACAACAACAGTAAATAACTTTCCAAAACAGGCTTCTCTGCTTGCCTGAATTGGAGAAAACATGCTGATTCTTACAAGAAAAATGCAATGCAACATATATCACTAACCCACAAGTTTCTGCAGAAGTTCAGGGAGGAGGGGAAAGGACACCTGGGAAATGTTGCATGGACTGATCCCATTATTTATTAGGGTGATTTACACCCATGGCAAGTTCTAGATATCCTCATGAGAATCATTCTCTTTAGGAGCACATACAAAATGGAGCTTCAGATGGTTTCCTCAGTGCCTTGAAAAGCACTTTTCCTACATTGCTATTTATATAAGTGCATCCAGACATGCTGATAGCAAATACATTCTGTACATGTTTCAAACAAATGACACAGCCAGACCATACATAGGTCAACAATATATCTATTTTAAGAAGCATTTGGTAAACTACTGCTTTCCCAGAGCATTTGATTTTTACAGACATGCTTCCTGGTTTCTAAAATAATAATAAATATCATAATTTATATTAAAATGGAACATTACTTGCTTTCTATAGCTGTGCTTGTCAACAGTGGTGGTTTTTAACTTTAGAACAAAGCTGTTTCATCACTGAGGTAAATGACTTTATAATTGTATATGCCAGCATTTTCCCTATTAAAGCATATAGTTAAGGATGATTTGTTTGCAGGGGTGCCTGAAAATAACTATTTTTTTCTTTTTTGGGGGGAATGAGATGCTCTTTGTTAACGATTCATGAGAGAGCAGCAATTACTACCTATAGGGTTTTTTGTTCTCACAAACCCAAAATATCTATCTTCTGATGCATCGCAGATAAACTACTGCTGGGAATCTATTTAAGTATGATTTTAAAAAGGAACTGGAAAAGGAAAAACTAGGTAAACATGGCATATTGTGCATTTATGGTACTTATAAGATGATCTTGTCCTCACTGCAATATAGCCATTACATGGATTATGCTTGAAGTGAGGCAACAAGGTCTGTTTCAGAACTGCATTATCTACAGTACCATAAGGTATTTTTCTCCCTTTACAACTGGGGATGAAAACAGCTGAAATTATTTTTTCTCTACACATATACTTGGATAATGTGTCATTTATCTGCATTTACTTAATATTCCAAGAAGCGGGTAACTGCAGTTTAATATATGATGGTGTTTTAATCTACGTTAAATATTTTATTAAACCTACAGTCTGAAACAGATCTGTGGAACAGACATATCAGCATTTAATCACACATTAATCCAATGAGGCATCCTGTCTTAAAATACACAGAGAGAAATAGGGGCAAAGATTTAAGCAAGTGAGCAAGTGTGTGTTATATATTAACAATATCACTAAAATACAAAGCTGGGTTATAATACAGAGTCTCCAACTACATCAGGTATTAAAAAAAGACAACCAAAGGTAAGTATAGAAATAAATGAAACAAATTATTGTAAGTAGCTGGTACATTAACACTGTTGATTTTTCCACACGTTTAAGTTTTTTAAACCACATTTTAATAACAGTTAAGAATATTAATAATTTTAGCACTTGAATTAAGTTTTTATGACTATATTTTATAAATGTGAGACCAAATGTATAACTCTTGCATATTACGGTACTTGGTGAACAATCAGGTTCATAATATGGCCCACTGGTTCTGGACATTTTATGTTCTATAATGTTGAGACAAAAATGAGGCTGAGATATAGGAATAAGGAACAGATATTCACAGCACCTCAGTCAAACCTCCAAAACTGTAAGAAAGCCATTTCAGCACAGAGCATATTGTGCTCTATTCCAGCTTTGACATGTATTAACTCTTCTGAAAGTTCTCAAGTCATGAAAGCATTTTACAGTAAGTCTAAGGTGACGAGAGGGAGAGAAAAACAATTGAGTGAAAGTGTTCAGCACACAGAATGTGTTCTGGGCCAGTGGCATTCTGGCTTCTTGAATTGACCTCTGCAGTTTTCCCCTGGGTTGCCTGAGCCATACAACTCAGCCATGATCATGTTTCAGAGCTAGGAAGACAAACTCAATAGAAGTGCTGACTGAAGAAGTGTAGCCAGAAAGAGATTCCCATGTAAAAGAAAAATAAATAAAAAAAACCCACAAAAACTTTGCCCTTTCCTATGAAAAGTATATTTCAAAAAATTACTTAGTGTAAAATTGTGATTTTTCATAGAAAAAAAAGTGTAACTATGGACAGAATTCCTCAGCTTTGTGAAATGATGTTTTGTTTTCTGGAATTTTCACTTGAAACTGTATTTAAGTTAGCTCTAATTATCAGATGGCCTGTGAGTCACAATGTACAGCATGTAGGGCAGCATAAAGATAGATATGTTCAAAAAACCCAGCCCAAAACAAACAACACCACAAAAATGGCACCAACAGAAAAATACCAAACTCATCAGCATCACAATAGCATGACAGTAAAGAGCCTGAGGAGGAAAGCTAAAACTAACAATGGACTGAGAAACCAGTACTGTTCATACTCAGGTTTTCATATGAGTTGTTCAACTCTCTGTTATACTGCTTCTACAGATAAAATAACTTCCAGTATAGTCCAATTGATACATTACAGGAAGACTGATATATTTGTAAGTATTTGCTGAAATGGAAGTTTCATGGTCAGTTAAGGAGATAATTAAAATGGAGTCAGTTGGAGGTCAGGTGGAGGTAAACAAACACCTGGCAGATGTTACATTCTCCTTCTATAGCATATAATCTGCATTGTTATAACACTTGATGGACCAAGGCATTCTCTCACTATAACAGATTATCTATATTGTTTGTTCTCTTGATGGTTCAAAAAGAAAACTTCAACTTCTTCAAATTATTTCAGGATGATTAAGACCCTGAAAACCAGAAACAAGACTAGAATGTAAAGCATTACTAGAGATGCAATAGGTGTTGAAGTTACTGATGTCTGACACCACTAAGCCTCCAGGAACTGGGGAACTCCAGTTTGTCTAAAAACCCCTCTTCTTGCACAGACGACAGGAAAATTATCAAAAGAAACTCTCACACAATCTATGATGCTTTCCCTACTGACAGAGTAGATGATAATTCATTTTGAAAGAGGAACAATTGTATTCAATGCTAACCCTTCTGTATCACAGAAAAGCATGGAGAGGGGGCACAAAAGTCAAGAGAATCTGTTCTTTTCTATTTGAATTCTAAACTAAGTTTTGTAGACTAAGAATAAACCAAGGGAAAAGAACAATAACTTGTCGATAAATTTACTGCTCATTAGCTGGAGTTTTTACAGATTCCTATATTTTATTCCCTAAAGAATACAGGCTTATATACACAGCCCAAAATATCTGCAGTTTCAGCCTCACAAAAGATGGAGAAGTCACCTAATGATATCTGCAAAGAACAAGTGCCCTTGCCATTTAATGTTATACTGAAAAAGAACAAAAACCCATAAAAATAAATTCCGTGACTATTAACTGATAAGTGCCATCTCCCATCATTAAATCCAAACCTAGTCTGTGACAATGGGCCATGCCAAGCACAAAAACACACAGTGCAGCATAGCAAGCAGAGCTGCCCATAGCAGACATGGGAAACCTGGCAAATGGAAAAGGCTAGAACAAAATTCCATTTCAGCCACACTTCACTGATGGCTGAGGAAAGGCTTCATGTGTAGTACAGTCTGAAAACAGCCTCTCTCCAAAAACCTAAGCAAAACTTTCACATTTCGTTAAAAGCACAAACAAACAAACAAAAAAAAAAAAAAAANTAAAAGCACAAACAAAAAAAAAAAAAAAAAGCAAAAAAAAACTAGCCAGAGGAGAAAAAAGTTTATTGAGTATTTTGGTCAATACTTCTATAATGAAAATGACCGTGCAGATGAGTATAGAAAATGAAAATACGCTTTCTCTGCTGAAGGATTTACTGCTGCATCTCTTTTCAGAAAAAGAAAATCGTGGCTACCCAGTTATAGGCTGTCCATGACCGAAGAAAATTGTACTGCCATCATCCCATTGCACAGAGAAATTTAAAACATAGACTACAGGAAGGGAAAGTGGTCATGGCATTTATGGGCATGTGTGAGCACTGCAGCATCTACTATAAATTAATTTTCATAAAACAACCATTGGAAGAGGGATAGTGCCCCTGATGCTTCTCTTTGGTTGGAGGCAATAGGGACAACCCCTGTGCTTTGGGACTCTCACTCCTGGCTACTGTCACAAATCCTTCTGATTATACTTGGCAGGTGGGGCCCAACACACTCTTCAACCTTTCCTTCCACGTACAGTGGAAGGAGCATGGTTTGTAAGTGACAAAACAGCTTTCATTTAAGCAATATCAAGACATTGAGGTGTTAAGGATTGATGAGGCTATGTACAAAGAAGGTTTCTCTATTCACTTATTTCATTTCACAGTTGAATTGAATTTTTTTATTAATAACAATATATTTGAAGGGAATGAAAAACAAAGAAATCCTGTCTCAAGCTCATTTTTAGATAACAATGTTAGCTGAATCTATCAGAATGCAGTTCTGATTTTTACTGTCTGCATTGTACATGGCAACAGTGAACAACCAAAATAGCCAGAACCCCTCATATTGTTTTTTCCAAGATACTGAAAAGCCTTTGACATAAATTTGAGCAATGTGGAGATAACCTAGTAATACTTGAGCAATAACACACTATCTTCATAGGCAGTTCTTGAACAATGAGATCCCAGATATGCTATTATCTTTAGTTTCCAATAACTTGGCTCCATTATTCATTTACTACAAGTGGATCATTTTCATAAATTAATTTGCATCACAAATCTAAATCTTTTATAGTTAAAGCTTTCATATCACTTTTGATTTGTTCTATTTCCTAACACAAAAGAAAACAAATTTGCCTAGTGTTCTGAATTACAAAAACAATATATTCAGTCTACAAATATCAAATGAAGCTAGTTGTCAATGAACCAAGATAGGCATTTTGAAAACCTCTTAAAGGATTTTCACATTTAAAAACACTTTACAGTCAAATCTAATGGCTCCTGTTCACCAAAGACAGTAGTGACACAAACCATGCTGTATGAGATGACGTCTTTGCAAGTGCCTGCGGACTACTCATACTATCACTGCTACCCTTTGATAGAGCCTTCTCTAACAGAGAAAGGTATTTGGTAAATCTACTATAGCCATTCAAAATGACTTAGTGTAGGAGTTATGTAGTAGTTAATTCTGTATTGCAAACACGGGGTAAACAGCATAAGTCCTGTTAACCCTTTATTTAGTAACAAATTACTAAGTGTTTAGCTGCTCATTCCTGTATCTCACAGTATGGACCTTGCATAAACCAGCACATAAAAAGAAAGAGCTCACAAGACATAGAAGATCTGAGCTGCAGAGTACTAAAACAAGAGTAAACATGGACCCTTGTTCTGCTGTGTTTTCGTCAAGGAGAGAAAAATGCAGCAGTTTTCCAGAATTCACCGGAAGGCCAAACACCTCCATACGCTAACCTAACCTGTTCCATGAGAGAACTGCCTTTGACTGCCCACAGAGCTCCCAGCTGCTTCTGCTGCCCTGATTTGTCTTATCCTGAGTCCTGAATTCTTACAGCAGGTTCAAAAGAAAAAACCTGATGCCCCAGTTGGCCCTCCATGCAATAGCAAAAGCACTTTCAACACACCAAGATTTGAAAGGAAGCATCACCATTCTCTGGTAGCTGCCTTAATAAAACCTATTAACACAAAAATCCTACCTCTGTCCAGAAGGTTATTAGTTACAGCACCAAGACGTCCATGGCAGAAGTGACTGACATTTCCAGTACAACACAATTTTGCTAAGCTACATGACAGCAAAGACACTGCTTAGAACATAAACCCAAAAGCCAGGAGAACTCAACAAACAAGTCAGGTGTGTTGTCACAAATCAAGAAACAAGAAAGGGCAAAGCCTGGGCTTTCACAAGGAAAGAAGACAAGGAGGCCAGGGAAAGGAGCTCAGCCCTCTGAATTCCTCACTCATTCATCTTCCAGCTCCTGTTTGTGACAACGTGACCCGAGAACCAGGAGAAAGGAAGAGCTGCCGACAGCATCTTCAACAGCCAGGCTCTTTACAGGCAGACTCACAGGCAAGAGGGCAGAAATCAGAGCTAAGCAGGTGAATGCTGCTGTCTTGTGACACATAAGTGCAAACAAAAATGAATGGATGTAACAGTAGAACTTTTCAGAAAATTCCAATACACGCAGTTGTTTTCATCAAACTTACCTTGCAGCTATTCCATCTTAAATATTGTGGTACTAACGACCCGAGAGTGAGAATGATTACCAGCCCACTGAAACTAACTTCATCCATTTTCCCTGTCTAAACAAAGTGCAATGCAGAAAAGGTAATCAAACAAACAACCTTAACTGTGAAAACAAAATTGGATTTTAAAATACTGTCATTTTTATTAATCTGAGGTGATATTACCGAGCTGAAGATTGCCCTTTCATTTACAACAAATGTGTTTTTTCAAGTTAACATTCTCTGTTTAACTGAACAAAGAATTATTAAGAGAAAAATCTGCTGTATTTCATACTAAAGCTATCTTTTACTGTGAAGTCATAAAATCCCATGAAAGAAGTTTACAATGGGAGCACTGACATCCCCTTAACTGCAGCAGTACCAGCTAAGGCAAATGTAATGGGGAAAATATTTCAAAGATAAGAATCAAAACATTTTATCAAGGTTGTTCATCCTATTACAATCTCCACTTCTACGAAGTTTTTAATGCAGAAAGTCACCTGCTGGACAGAAAGCTGTTGGTGCGAATTTGTATATAAAAGCATTTTTCAGTTACTGACTGTACCTGAAGTGCCAATAGGATTTCTTCTGTGGAATTCCGTTGTAATGAATTTTGACTTAAATTATGGTTCTAAACTAGGTTGAGCTTGTCAATTTTCCTCCGGGCTTTTTGATATACAAAACTGTATTCCATGTGATAATTAAAGTCATATTCTGCTCTCAAAGATACAGTCAAAGAAAAGACACTGAAATGTCATATCTTAGCATAGTGTCATATCTTATGCTGTTGAGGCCCAAATCAGAATCTGATATTGAGTCCTTGAATGTTTTGTTGGTCCAACCTTGGAAATACTGAAAATAAGCTAAAAACAGCCAAGACTACTAATATCTGAAAAGGTACACATTTTCAAATGTGCAGATATTTTCAAGAAGAAAAGGGAAATATATTCTAATGCTTTGCTAAACCGAAAAAATAATTTTGAGAACTCAAAATTATCTGAATAAATTAAAAATTTGACTACTGTTTCCTTTCAATTCTGTTAGAGTTTACTGATAGTAGCATAAACTCACTAGAGTTAACAATGCAGGTAAGATCTCACTGGATTTGTTTTTACGGAGATATAGACATCTTAATTAAAAAACAGATTAAACTACTGTAGGTTTCATTTCACTGCACTGCAGAACAGCTACTGAAATATTTCTGAGAATTACTGCACCTTTCTTATTTGCAAAATAGAAGTAAAATATTCCAGCAGATCCTATTAACAAACACCACACGAAAAACATCATTGTTTTATGTATTTGGCTATACTCACTTGTTTCTGAGCATAAGGTTTCTGAAGAAATATATGTTCACAATAAAAATATCTCTTCACTGAGTTGTCCTGTTTAAAATAACTGGGCTTTCTAGATTTGCTACGTATCCACTAAAGGAAATGGATGAGCCAAACATTCATGCTTATAGAAACCCTTTAAGTTAAATCTATTCAGAATTGAAGACTTTCTAAACCTTCTCTAGCAAAATATTAAACATTTTACTAAAAGTTCTTCCCCTCTATAATTTTGTTGTGAAAAAAGGTGTTCTCTTACCCATATGAATCAATCCTTTGTAAATTCAGAAGCTAAAAGCACTTTTTCTTCATTTACAACCACATATCTAAGTCAAAGTTCAAAGAGTGAAAGATTTTTTGCTTGGATGTAGAGACAATTTTTAGCCAAGGATATTAATCTCAAATTCCCAGATACTAAGCTGAGCATTTCTGTGTTAAACAAATTACTAAAAAGTGCAGTTTCAGGATTCTATGTGAGGAAATAGTTCAATCAACATTTTTCATTTTTCCTATGGGGAAAATTACAATTATATATAAATTCCAAGAAGAATTAGCCCAGCTTGAAATACTGCAGTTGTAATATCACAAAATACTATTTTTTGAGTTAATCCAACGTTTTGTTTAAGAAGTTAGTAGAGCTGGACTGTCCCCCAGAAGCTCTGGGAAACACAGCTCACCAGCTTGTTCTTGCTCTCCTCTGATACCCATTGGCACTTGGACTGTGTGAATGGTGCCAAGGAGTGCTGCCACTTGTGAGAGGCCAGTGCCTGCTTCACAGATACTTAAGGGCTCTTTCTGTGCTCTCATTCTCATGGTTGCTTTTTAATCTGGTTTAAATCTTTGAGCACATAGCAATGAGGAGTCCTGTGGGACTTGGCAAGAAGCATGCCTGGATGTTCCCACACCAAGTGGCAGGTGACTGGCAGAAGTTCCAAGATGTGTGTGTACAGTTACAGGCAGAATGCCCAAAGCATTGTGAATCCAAAGCAAAGGCCAAATTTTCCAAACTCTAACTCTGCATACCATTATCTATTTTAAAAACACCTCATTCTCCAAAGAACTTGTATTCCCTGACCAGTGTTCTCTGAAGCTGTCCCTGACATGGAATAGTCTACGCAACATCACACTCCTTCCAAGGACACGGTAACACATAATGACAAAGGCTTTAATTAAGATTTCTCCTTAGCAACAAACTAGCCAGGAACCAGCTGCACCATTCTGGGCTTTCCATGATCTTTGCTTTGAGGAAGACATGCCAGCCATGTCAAATTCAGGCCAAAGTAGAAAGGAGAGGCTTCAGGGAATTGGAGTGCATCCTGCATTTCTGAAAAATATCTATTTCTCATTCAGTACTCAAAAAACCTTTGTAGAATTTGCTGACAATACCTTTTCTCCTATGGGCTATTTCAAAATTCCATTGATATTTTTTTTTACTCCTTCTGTTTTTATTACCTTATTTCTTACTTAGCCCATTTTCTTCCATTCCCTGGGACTCTTTTTGATAAAAGGAATCCTGAAAACTGGAAAACCTGACATGCATCCACAAACTTGTATAATTTACCATAAATAAACAGAACTTCTATTATGGATCAAAAAAGCAAAGAATAAAAAAGAAAAAACTTTTTAATAATTACTCAGTCCTCAAATTGATAAGCAAAAATATGAACCCGGTTACACACCACACTCAAAATTGCTAGCAGCACATGCATTGCAAAGTCATTTAAATTGCCTCTTCATCAGTAAGAAAAAAATATGGGTGAACATAACAGGGTACACTTCAGCTGCTGTTTGAGGACTGATCTGCAACTTGGTGACAGAATGCAGCAAGCAGTACAAGACCCCAAACAGGAAAAGAGAAGCCCCATGCCAGTCTCTCTTTGGGTTTGATTTCCATATAGATAAAGTTGTTAGCCTTAGGTTCAAGGTAACAGCTGATACAACTGTATTATCAGAAGCAAACCCTCTGACAAAAACCAAGAGCAACCACAGAGCAGAACACTGCTATCTCTAAATTTGCACCTGCACTTTTGTCCTTACGATCACCCGTGACTGCCAAAGATACTGAGAGTGTGCGGCAAAACTCGGATACATAAATATTCTGGGAAAGCACACAGGCTCAGAGAGCCCTCTCCAAGCACAGCACATTTTAGCAGGGATGTCTTGCAGGTGCACTTCACAAGATTAAAGTGCAAACATATGCAAGCATTTAATATCACACTTCATAGAAAAACTGTTTATACTGATAAAACTTGTCCTGTTTTCAAATGTCTGAAGACTATAAGAACAGCCATATTTTGTCTCAAAAAAGGTCCACAGTTGGAAAATACTATAAGAAACCAGGAAAATACAGAATGGTACATCCTCCCAGCAGGATATTATATCTGAAAGCAGAGGGAGGAATTATACCTGAAGACTGCATTTTCTTTAAAAATCCACAAAATCACATCCATTCATTACAGCACAAAGTACTCAAATCCCATTTGAGCCCATTCCATTTTGTATCTCCACCAGCCCTCTGTCAGAGAATTCCACAATTTAATTAACCATTTATGAAGCAAATATTTCCATTTGTTGGTTTTAAAATTATTGCAAATTGTTTTAAAATTGTTGCATTTAGTACACCTTCATCCTTACATTATAAGAACTAATAAAAAATATTTCCTTTCTACACTATTTGTCACTTATTAGACCTTTACCCCGATCCCAGTCCTTTCTTTCCCAAGGAGAAAGTATAGAGCAATTTAATTGGTCCTCCAAAAGAAACTATGTCTGTTATTGTTCTTTGTAGCTCTTCTAGCTCCTTTAGGGACTTTTACCACTCTTGTCTTAATATTCAGGATAACAATGCAACCTAGACTTCAAAAAAATTGCCTTCATTATTTTCTTTATCTTATTTTTTCCCCAGGAAGTTTTGTAGACCTGTATTTTCCTCTCTAACTGGTGCTGAGGTGACAGTTTTATTGAACTAATCACAATAATGCCGATATCTCCCTCCTGAATAGTAACTACTAAATCAAAATGCATATTTAAATACATTAGTTCCTTTGCATTTACCAAAATTGAATTTCTTCTGCCATTCAGCTTCATAAAAAACATGTTTTACCTGTTTAAAACCAGCTTTGCTTCTGAGCATTCAAACAAATTTAATCAATCAACAGCCTGTATCTCATAAGTAATCAGCCCCTTCCAAGGTTATTTACAAGCATGCTGAATGCAACCAATATGTGAGAACCGGATTTAAAATCCTCCCTTCAAAATTCAGATTCCCAAATACTAGTAATGCCTTTACAGAGAAGGTACAAAGCTTGGTTTGGGGAATTTTGATCTTTCATGCTTTCTAGAGATTTTATTCTACATGGAATTTTAAATGTTAGAGCTAGGGGAACATGGGAAATCTTTTCAAAACAACTCACTTGAGCAGAATCAATTTTGATTTGAACGGTTTATGATTTATTACTCATTTTGTGAATTTTAAAACATATTTGCAAATACTGAATTTTTACTAGTTATTAGTAATTTTGTGGTTTTATCAAAAAAAATCTGATCAGCATCTGATTTTTTAAAGAAATTAACCAGAAGTTAACAAATTTCCTAGAAATACCATACAATGGAATTATAGCAACCAAACCACTGACATACCAGAACTCTCATCACAAATTTTAAATATCCAAAGCACAAACTGAGTAAACATCAGATTCTGTCCCTATGCTTGCCAAGGGAGTTAAATTTTTTTAAAGTTCACCATAAAACTTTTAACTATTCTTAAAAAAAAGGTATGTGTTGCTGAAAATATTATCTGTGTCCATGATTAATCTGGCCAACTTCAACCACCACTCAGCTCTTTGGCTGCTTTAACAGCATGTCTAAACCACTCAGTGGCAGACAATTTCTTCAAACACACAATAATATCCATTATACTTGTTTGGGAGAGAAGAATGAAAAACGCATGTGGGAAAGAAGAGAGCTTCATTTCCAGACAAAGTTTTCAAAGTGGAATCCTTCTGGTCAGCCTCTGTGGAGCCTGTAATAACAAGCAGTCACCTCGCAGAGATTAAATTTGACGTTAGATGTTTCTTTTCAGAAAAAAAAAAACGTGGACAATCCTATCCTGCTCCCAAAAATATGAAACTAGCTGACAATGCAGGTAACAATCAGAAGTGGCCACTTCTAAGCCTGTGCCCACTTAGGAATCACATCTAGACAGTAAGACCTATCTAGAAATGTATTTTATTGTTAGTAGTAATTAATTCTCATCTTATACACCTTATTTTATTATCTCTGCAGTAGTTACATTGGCTTGCTCAATGCCCTAATTTTTCGTCACTCTCAGCCATTTAAAATAAGCTTTTTGAAACTTGTGAGCTTGCTGAGCTGAGGAGTTCTTTCTTCTTTTGAATGTGTGTGCTTGTCTGGCATTTCTAGCCAAGCTTCTACAGCTCTGCTTAAGAGTTAAAAACTGTAATAAAATTGAAATATGTTAATATAAAAATGAAGAATGGGATTTGTCTTACCATATTAAGAAGATTAAGTAATGGCTAGATAGTCCTGGACCATCTAGGGTTTAACTTCTACTTGTCAAAGCTGCTTCCTCATCTCTATAAAGACACTGGATTATAGCCCTTTTCCAAGGTCAGACTACCCTGTCTCTGCAAGTGGAAAACATGAAAAAGATTTATTAGGGAGCAATATACATCTATGCATTTTACCTTTCTGCAGTCTAAACACCTAGGAGATGCTTGAAGCACAGTTTAATCAAATGAATTATAAATGATGATAAAATCCAAATTTATTCAAAACCGCTGGGGTTGCATCATTTACATTGTCAGTAATGTTGAGTATAATTTTTAAATGTTACCTTTCTTTTGAACATGTGTCATACAACACCTATTAACAAGATAACAGTACACATCAGATTAGCTTTCAACTGGAAGATGATCACAAGCATGTCCAATATTACAATGAGCTTTTAAAATTTTAATCAGTTTATAGGAAGTAGGTGAAGTGGGAACAACCATCTCCACAGCTCTCATAGGCCACAAATGCAGACACATTGTGTGCATTCCTGATATACATACATACACACGCCTCTCTAAGATAATATTGAACAAAAAACGTAAAAGTAAGGCATTTTTTTCCTAAAGCATTTCACAGGCAAATAATGGACTGACAGCCACAGAAAGAACACTTACACAGAAAAAGGAACACAATGGTATATAGCCCTGCTAAGGAAAGCACTGGCAAAATAACAAACAGGGGAGATTCCTCAGGATAGATCACCTTAGAGTACATCTGTAGACATTAAAAACAACAATGCAACATCATTGTCAATATTGTCATGCACACTATTTACTCATATGGTATCCCAAAGCAAGATCAGGGTTGCAATGTCCATCCTGCTTTATGCCGCACATCACCTTTCATATGACTGGAGCACCAAGTAAAACTTTCCATTTGCAAACAGAAACTCTGCCTTAAAGGTCAGTATTGACCAATCCATCCTTGTCATTTATTAAAAGAGAGTAAATCTTTTTAAGCAAAAAAATTAAAAAACTTCACAGATGAAGAACACAGATTGAAAAATCTGTTCCACAGTCTTTGAGATAATTTTTGTTACACAAATAAAATATTCAAAGCTCTAAGACAAATTTTGTAGGCACACTTCCCACAATGAACAACTTTGGTTCCTCTTGCTGTCTGTTTTCTTCTTTCCTAGCAACCACTCAGAGCTAGATTTGGAAATAAAGGGGGGAAAAGCACCAAACCCACTCAGCAGATGACATAGAAACTGTCCCCATGAATAAAATGAAGCAAACATGTAAGATTGTTTTCAGATGAACCCAAACAGCCTGTGTTTATTATGAAAGTGTCACACACAATTAAGAGTTGAGCTATAATTTATCACACACTTGGTATTCTAAAAATCAACCTAGACAGCAGATTCTGACACCCAAAGTTGCATTCTTCCTCTCAATTCGCCCCTGCTTGGCTCTGGTGGGCACCAGTACTCCCCAGCACACAGCTTTCTGCAGCCTGGCACTGCAGGAGCAGGCTGCCAGCCTTATTCATCCCTGCCTAATCTTTCAAGCGCAAGATTATAACTCTGAGAGTCCCTGGACCTTATTTTTTTCAGACTTTGCTTTATATATAACATGTATTTTTCTGGAGATTCGCATAAAAATGTACTGAAGATTTTTATGTAATAAAAGAAATAAAGCCAAAAATTACAATTTTCCCTAAACCTCAATCCTGAAAATTCTTCCTAAATACTAACCTTAATGAGTTATTCAGGCACATACCTACAAACAAATGCATGATATTTACAGATCAAGGAACCCAGAATTCAGGTTTTACAGAGATATTCTCCCAGTGATACTGACACAGCTAGAATGAAACCCAACCCATCCCTTAAATTTGGTCCTAATAGAAGTGGACCTATTCAAATAGGCTGCAGAAAATTGGAAGCAGCTTGGGAAGATGAGATTCCTCTGATGAATGTCACAATACAGTGCTGTATATAGTGGAGGAAATTGTTTAAAGTTACTTCCATCTATTTGTAATTTCTTGCCCTTTCCATGCAGTTTGGGATGCAGTTTTGCCTATTTTGCTTGAGTTCTGTGTTCACCCCAGCTCAGAATACCTCCATAATGTGTCATTTTGGTTCATGTACTTATCATACCATTAAGATCCTCGAAATCAAATTCCCACAAAAAATGTCATCCAAACCCTTGTGTATTGTTTAGGTTGACACAGGCTATTTAAATGGTAATAGTTGTAAATGCTCGTGGATGGTATTTCTCCTGAATATGCTATCATCCCCTCTCTCTGAAACCAGCACCACCAGTTATATCAAACTGAAGGTTAAATATAAATTCTAAATAACTTTAAATTGCATTAACCAATATGATCAAAGCTTAATGGTTTCATAAATGTCAGCATATCTGCAAAACAGGACTTGAAGCCTCTAAATAAAGCCAAATCCACACCTTTTCTATTTAGGGATCTTAGATGCTGTTTGACCTTCATCTTTAGTATGGCAAAAAATAATAAAGTATTGATTAACTTGAAAAAAACAAGGAAAAATTATGGGTTCAGGTGGACCTTAAAATGAATATGTCTGAAATTAATTGCATCTACCAACTCAACCTAAAATGTTTATATAATTTTTTTCTTAAAACCAGATTTTGGAATGATACAATAACATTAAGAACAATCAAAACTGAAAGCTTTTAACTTTTCCTGTTGATACTGGATTGAAAAAAAATCTCATCATTTCTCTCTATATATAAATTTATTTGCAAACAGCTCTAGTCCCTTCACATATATACTAAAAAATAAAGATTGAGAGAAGAGCTATATAGTAAATATTTCATGAACTCTCCTCATGCTTACATCTCAATGGAATGAAAACACCTCTAAAGACAGCAAAATCATTGCTAGATTATGACCCACCACACTAGAAAATTGATTTACCCACAGTGACTCAACGAAAAACTTCACCTATGGAAGAACTGCTACCTGCAGCAGTTATATGTTTTAATGATTCCATCCCACGCACACTGAAAGGCCAGCTATATTTAGTTTTCAGAATTCATATTACTGGAACGTATTTTTATAGGCCTCACATGCACAGCCTCATTAAGAAAGAGACGTGTACATAAACAGAAGTTTACTTGAATTCTTGAAAACTATCAGCCTTTCGCCATGCAAACACCATCCTTGCCAATGCAAAATGCTCATGTCCTCAGGCATGTAGCTTGCACATCTCTTTACTGGTTTGCAGTCATCACCTGGCTCTGTCTAGCAATGGTTTACTCATGGATGTTGGATCAGCTGCACACTTGATCACAGAATTTGTTATGAAAGCAACTGTGAGCTTATAAGCACCATTGTGTATGTAACACCTGGAACCACCTCATTTACAAACACTTTTGGTGTTTGCTGCAATCTGCGTCACATGCCAACAACTCTTCCATTAACAAATTTTAAAAGTATATATTTTTAATAGACCAAAAAATCAAAAATCATATCAACACTTATAAGTTTTCTGTCAAATCATCCTGGTCAAACAAGCTTAACTCTACTGATTCATAGAACTACATTAATTTGTATCGGTTGAGGGACTGATCAGATCTGCTCACATTTTGCTTCATGGTCAGATATAAAACTGTTTATAATAACTATGACATTCAGTATTTCTATCATATAGGCACTTTTTGTAAAGCAAATATGCCCCAATATCATGGATATTAAATGGCATTTATGTTCCTATGTCATCAGAGTTATATCTTTATTTGAAGTAAGCATATGATCAATTAAGATTTAGCATTTTGGATTGTCAGTAGCTAAAGCAATTTCTTAATAGAGAGGAGAACATAAAACATTACAAGAAACTGTCAAAACTATAGCTCTGTTTATACTGACACTGAGGTTTGAACTCTGGCTGATATACATACACACCCCTTCCAACCAGGAACAGCAGCAATTTTAAGATCCTCTCAAAATGCTGACAGAGATTCCTATAAACTCAAAAATTTTGGCTTTCTTCCTAAGTAATCGGTTAGATTACAGGTCCTCAGATATGGCTTACAGGGCTCACAAAATCTTCTGCTGGTACCCATGTACAGCATGGAGACAATCTCCCTTTACTAATAGTCTCGGATAATAAATATGAAACCATTGCAAGTGCAAAATTTTTATTGTGCATTTCCCCACTAATCAAAGGCCACTATATCTGGAGATCTGCTTTGTATGTAGCCTTGTGATATTCAATCAGACTCTCAAACACATCCTGAAACACAGCTGTAGTTAACTGAAATTGCTAAGCCTTCAAGAGCATTGTTTTACATCTTAAAATCTAACAAACAGCATGCAGAATCTTAACCTGTATCCCACAGGATATAAAGACAACACATACAGAGTCCATTGAAACATTTAACAAGACAAATGAGATCAAAATAGATTTTTGCTGCTATGCTGCAATACAAAAACACATGGGTGTTCTTCTTTGACTGCATGTCTCTCTCACAGCAGGGTGTAACTTTAATTTCCCACAAACTGTTTTAACATTTGCTTTTTTCCCTGACAATCAGTTCCATAAAGTTCCTCCACCTTTCTTGTTCACCAAATACTGTGCATGTAACACAGCTTTTTCTCTTGTGCTCCATGTTTAGGTATGCAATAATCACCTTTTTTGCTAGCCAGTTTTCTGACTTCATCTGTCCAAGCTTTGCACACCACATGCCTCATTACTGATATGACCTGTGAGAACTGTGGGGCTTTGGTTTTTTTTCCTATTTTTTTCCCTCTATTTGACAAAAGGATATCTGCACAGTACTACAGGCCACATGCCTGACATACCACTATTCTGATCCAGCATCTTCCACATGAACCAGAGCAGAATAAAGCCTGTGTCAGCCATTCAGAGCAATTCAGCTTTCCTTCTCTTAATGGACTTAATCTGCTCCCTATGATGTGAATCCTGAATGAACAGTTATATTGGGCCTGGCTGAGCTGGAGCTCATTTTCCACAAGCAGCCCTCACAGTGCTGTGTTTTGCATTGGGAGCTGGAAAGGTGTTGGTAACAGCCCAGTGTTTTGGCTCCTGCTGAACAGCCCTGGCACAGCATCTGCGCTGTCCCTCAACATGACATCCCGCAGCAGTAGGCTGGGGGTGGGCAAGATCATGAGAGGGAACACAATGAGGACAGTGGACCCAAAATGACCAATAGGATATTCCATGCCTGTCAGGTCAGATGTAAAAGCTAAGAAAAGAAGGAGGAAGTGGGGGCATTCTTTATTTACAATATTTGGCTTCTGGAGCAACCCCTACGAGTGCTGAAATTCTGTTTCCTGGGGAAGTCCAGATATCACCTGCTGACGGGAAGCAGAAAATTAAATCTTTGGGGATTTTTTCCCTTTGCTTCTGCACACATATTTTGCTTTTGCTTTAGTAACTTGCCTTATCTCAACCTACGAGTTGTCTTCCATCTAATTTTCCTGAGAAGGAAGAGAGATAAAGCAGTTTTGTGGGCAGCTGACATCCCATCAAGGTCAACTTACCACAATACATTTTGGTGCCCAGTGTGAGGTGAGACAGCAGTCTCCCATTAAGCATGCTATAGTTAATAGTAGTTATGAAGTAGCAAGTTCCTGTGCAGGACAGGGAGTTTGGCACTGAGCTGCATATCTCCTCATCTTGCCCAGTTTGGGAACTCGACACATAGACAAAGGCTCTGTGCTTTACCCTGGCATTGATGGCTGTGCTGTGCTGTGCTGGGCAAGCAACTCATTAAGGAAAATCTTGTGAACTCCCCAAGGAAGTAGATCACTGTAGATGAAGGTATCCAGTACCTAAGAGAATTAGCAGTGCTGGAAGTGATTACTAGTGAACTAAGAAAATAGTTTGTGCACCAAACTTAGAAATGGATTGGAGAAACATTTCTCAACTCCCTGGTTGTGTATCACAGAGCACTGCAGTCAGTGGTGGGCTGGCAAACATGAGAGAGCTCTTCCCAGCATTGTCACTGGATATGAGTAAATGGAAATATAAAATGCATGAAGGCACAAAAGGGTAATCCTTTTAGGCTTAAAAAGTTATTTCCTACAGGACTAGTACAGAGAAATTGATATGTTAAGGTAATTCTTGAAATTAAAATACTGGAAGGAAAGTAAAACATTAAAAGTTTCAGTAAAGGCTTCAGCATATGAATTAAAACATTTGTCTTGCCGAAAGAAATGCCATCAGATGGCCTCCCATTAAAAAAAAAAAAAAAAGGAGATTAAAACATACCTTTTGGGGGGGGGGTTTTTGTAGTTCCATACTAACACCTCAATATTTCTGATCTCATTCATGACATAGTAGAATATATGAATGTAACATGATAAGCTATAAAACTGCTGACATACAATTCAAAATCCATTTTACACTTTTGAGCCAAATAACTTTGGAAGAAGAATGTGTTTGCTGGGTGAATTTCAATGACTTCTTCCAATTTTAATACAACTGCATTACAATTACCATATTTGCAAAACAAAGAGCACAAACCAAAAAAGCATAAAAAGAGATGGATGATGACATTTGCATTTGCACAGTACATTCAGTGTAAGTTTGATTTTTTCCTACTCAGCATCACAAATGTGTTTTGAAAGCTCAGTGTAGTAAGCATTATACGTTCATTTGAGGATTTTCATTTGCATTTAATTTGCCTTCAATGGCTGAATAGGATATTAATTTTGATGGCTTATAATAATTTCTTATGAAATAACACTATGATCTAGACATGAAAAATCCCCATATTTTTACATTTTTCACACAACACTATCCTGCTTTTATTATATGCCTAAAAGTAGAAATTCTTAGGACAAAATAATTTCATTTTTTTTAAAAGCATGCTCTATTTGTTGCCCATTTTTCACTGTAAAATAGCTAGTTTTCTCTGTTAGACAGTCTCAAGGACGATTTCTGTAAACATAGCTATGTTGTTGTAAAAATTATCTTTTTACATTCCTTTCCCATGGACACAGATCCCTTTGACGGACACTTCTTTTAACCAATATAGTTAGAGACGGAAGTGTTAACTTTCTCCAATGATCTGTGATTTCTAAAAGTGTATATAAGAATTAAACGAAAGGGGTTTCCCCCCTTTCCGCCCTTGCTCTGAACACAGCCCGAAGTCCAGCTCTCATTATTTCTGCGTCTTCGACTGATTACCGGGATAAGCCGTAATAACAGGCATCGCGGTAATACTCTATTTTTCTGCATTTCCCTTGAAACTGATTGCAATGTAGAAGATTATAGAAATTTTTTCATTCGTGGCTTTTAATACATATTACTAGCATTGCATTCTAGATCTTCTTTAATGCTGTGAGTCTTCAAAGCTCTCCAGGTGTCTAAGGCTCAGTAAGTACTGAGAAACCTTCACCTGAAACTTAGTGATTAGAAAAAACCCTAAGAAACTTTAATTTCCCTTGACAGCCTTTACTAGGGTACAGATACCAGATTCTGGAGGGAAGAAAGAGGTGTGACTAGCGGTATAACATCACTGATTTGATGACTGACTCAACACAGAGTCCTTTACTGCAAGACTTGACCATTTTAATAACCAAGAAATACATAACAAAGGATGATAATGGGAGAAATTAATTTGACAAGACTTGAAAATGGGAGAGAAATGGATACACAGAAATGGAAGGCTATTCCAAGAATTAATGCTGCTATAAAGTCAGTTGTGAAAAAAAACTAGGACCATATTCTTCTACAGAGGAGAATTCTGCACAAACAGTGCTTTATGAATGGATCATAACCTCTGACCAAAGTCTTACAGAAACAACTGTGCAGACACTGACAGCAAGCACAGGGATCCTAATTTTTGTCACTAAATTTGATTTCCAATTTTTTTTAAACTTGCCTTTTCTGCTATTATGGAAATCATACCAGACAGGAAATAAGAGCAACAGGGAGACACCTAAGTTAGATGAAACATATTTGTATTGTAACCAAATTGGAAAACTTTAAGTTGCCCAGATATCACAGAGATAAATAATAGGAAAATAAATATGTAGTTAGATACATTATATCTAGCAAAACTACAGGGGAATTAAAGCTAAAGACCTTGCATAGGTAAAACAAGAGCAAACAAGGAACAGGGACCACACAGTGCAGCATGTCAGGAAGTCACAGACAAGCAGAGAACTATTTAGTCAAAACAGCAGTGGAAGCAAAATTATCCTACCAGAGTCAGAGAAAAAAGTGAGCACAAAGACATGTTTGAAAAGCTCCTTGCTGCTCATGTCCCATGAATTTTGTCCCTCCCCCCCAATTAAGGGAGAAATCCTCAGATTCAAACCCCTCTGAGCCTCTTATTCCAAACACAGTAGATGCTGTAAACAAAAAACACATAAAAGTCCAAGATCCTCTGTACAGTTTAAATGTGGGTCAAGCATCTCTTTCTATATCTGTAAGTCCTCTGAAGGCCTTGAATAAAGCAAGTATTTAATGGACTACCATGGAATGGAATTCTCATAAACACTGCACTGGGAGGTCTCCCAAGATACATGGTAATGAATTAATTAGGAACTTTGTTTTGGGAGAAATTGAAGAATTTAATCATTTATGTAAAGCTGCAAATGTTCCTGAACAATCAACCATTTTTGTGGATTCTCTATCATCATGCTAACTGCAGCAGTGCTATTTCCTACTGACAGAAAAAGAAAGAGAGCAGGTATTCATGCTGGTCACTTTTTTAAATATTGGCCACTGGGAGTCATGTTCAGTTAAAAGATTCATGCCCTCACAAGTTTCAACAATTAAGAGAGAAAAATTAGTTCATAGCATTTAGGTTTCAAAGGAGGCTGGTGAACAGCTGCCTGAATTCAATGGATCATTCAATTCAGTTTTTAGGGTCAGAAACAGACAAAAGTTCAGTGTACTCAGAAAACACGGACAGAGTAGGTCAGTGTGGGAGATCTGGCTAAGGATTCATTAAAAGGGAATTCTAAATTGTTGGCCTTCTGCTAGCAATGGGTAAGGAATATGTACAGAAGCCATGTCTGATGTGTCTACGATGCAATTTATAACTATACAATACCATTTCACTTATACCTCTTTACACAAGAAATTATTCCAACTACTTTTGTTCCTTTTTGTTTTTTTAAAGAGAGAATTCATTACTTCTTAAACACCACTCCAAAGACGTGGGAAGGAAATCCTACACAATTTTAAGAAGCTGCAGTTAAGAGTGGGAATGATTGCATTCATAAAGTTGTTCTGATCCTACACCTGACTCTGGTGACGCTCCTTTGTAAGTTCAGAGATCCACCCACACTGCCATACACCCACTGAGTTGTAAGACTGCTGGCTTATGTAACTTCCTAAGTCAAGGACTAATGAATGTTGGCAACTTTTATTCCCTAGTGCATTTTTTTTCTTTCCCAATTAAAATTAAATTTCTATGAGAAATAGAACTGTATATTATCAGACTGTTCTAGACAGAATATGTAGCACCTTCACAGCTGAGTAGAATAACACACAAAACCAGTGAGAATTTTGGAAATCCATCTGCATATCTCTTTCTGTATTCAGTGCTAAAATAATATCATCCTCTCTCAACATTAAAGTAAGTTTGACTTAAACAAACTGCTTCAAAATCCAAAGTCAGGTCAGTCAGATCTTAACCAGAGTAAGATCATGCAGTCGTTGCTTTTTATAACTGTAGTATGGCCACACAAAAAGCCCATTCAGTAGCTCACTGCAGGGACAGCTGCTCAACAAATTTCCAGGCACTTGGATTACTTGGGTGACAGATGTGCAGAGCCAACTCCAGCCATCTACTCAGCCTCCCAGCCATTCAGAGTGAATTCCCCATCCCAATGAATTAAGCACAGCCTTGGACTGACTGGCTGCATGACCTGTGTGCTTGCAATGGGGTCTCAAAATTAACTTGCTCCTTGGAGGAACTTTCGCAACCACACCAGCAGCATTTGCCAAACACAGGCTTGAGGAGAAGAAATGCAAATGAACCCAAAATCACTAACTCGGCTTGTGGCTTCTGTCTGGGTCAACATGTGCATTCCAAATAGGAAACTGCCCTATCAGCATCACTCCACATAGGGATTTATTTCTCTCTTTTCCAAGACAAATAATACCTGATAAATCTCACTAGCAATACCACATAACACTTAGCGTAGATGATAAACACAGATATTTTGCTTTGCAGAATCCACTTTTACATTAGAAAGGGTCATTACTGAGGTAGTGATATCCTTGTTCAGAAGGAGTGATCTTAACATCAGGTTTGTCCCACATACAGCAACAATAACCCTGACAGAATATACAATGATAAGAAAATTCACATTAACATTCCATCTTTTTCACTAACAACTTAATTTAAATAAAATACTTATGAAACATTAATTAGAATAAATGAAATAATCATAAAACAAAAAAACAAGTACTATTGCTCACTGATGAAAACTGGTTACTGAGAACAGCTACTTTATCTAAGGTATTATTACACACTCGTTCTTCCCGTGTAGAAAATATTTATATTAACCCCTGTGTTTTACTTGTGGACAAGGATGCACAGGAATAAATATTGACAAGACTGGCTGTGACATGACTGTGTCAAATAGATTAAAGCTAATTATTCATAAACTCATAACTGCCATCCCCTTCGTTCGTTCTTTGGGTTGTAGTGGCCCGGAGCCTGGCAGCCCGGGGCTGCATGTGAGAGAGCCTTCTTTCCCATGTAAGTTATGAAAAACAATAAGATAAGCACCCGTTGTTTTCTACAGCCGTTGTGGGTCCAGGCATGATATGTTTTGATTTGGGTGGTATAGAACCCAACCAACCACACTGGGGGGTGGTTGGACACTAACAAATCATCTACCTGGGTTCGTATCACATAAAAAGGGAACAGGACAATAAACGGGGCTCGCTCGCTGCTCTGCTGCAGACCAAGCTGTGCTGTTGTGTCCTTGTTGTGCCATAGCGACATTGGGTGGGGTTTTTGCTTGTTTGTTTTAATATGATTTTGGCATGTTTGGTAAAATCTGAAACTTGACTAAATTTGGGTGCTAAAGAAAATCAAGTAGGCAATGCATATCATTGAACTCATGTGTTTGAAGACTTCAGTCAGTGCCTAAAAGACCTATTTTATCATTAGAGTTACTTTTCCAAATACATCTAGATTTTTGAGCACTTGTCATTGTATGTAGAACCTAATTTATCACCTGAATAGGCATCACTTTCCTGTGCAGTTTCTTCTGGGAAGCAACACAAATCTGTTTGTTCTCGCTGAATGAAAAAATAGAATGTAGAAAAGTTCCTACTGCTCTACACTTGAAGTTTGCTTACAAGAATAGTACAGCTCATTGTTAAAAAAAATAAATTATCCCCTACAGATGTTTATGTTAAACAAGAATTCATGTTAAGAAGTCAAATGTTCAAGGTTAAACACTGTTGTCATAGTAAGTTACGTTAATTGATCTACAATCACAGGTGCTCAGATTTTCTTTAATCTAATAAACCTCACCAACAGCATCACTATCCTGAAAAGCAGGCCTATGATTCACTCGGGATAAATACAAGACCTTACAGTCAAAACAGCAAATTAAAGACTGAATAGGAAAAAATTGCCCTGAAGTTGACAAACAGCATCTTGGGCCTGTTCAAGCAGTGTGTGCAAAGCTCAGGCTTGTCCTCCATGAAGGAGCAGCCCTAACTGCGGACAGCAGCAGCAGGTGTTGGCGCCAACTTTGAAATCTTCCTTGGGTCTGGCTGAGCCTGCAGAGCCTGGGATTCCCCTGCTGCCAGTAACACTGCCTGAGATGCTGCCATGCGAGCTGCACCCATACAGTCACTCCTGGGAGCTGTCCAGACACAGCTGAAATCCCAAACCAGTTAGATGGTAATTCCTTAGGTCATGAGAAAAACCAACAAAATTACCAGGCAGCAGCTTTTGCCCAAAGATATTGAGAGAAATTTAAAAACTCTTTAGACACATAATGGAGGTGAAGTTTCTATTATACTAAATGTCTGCTAAAATACAGCCCTTTCTTTGGGTCCAGGATCGGGAGTAACTTTTGAAAAATCTGTCTTTGCTGGCAGGTGTGAATAAAGTTGAGTGGGAAGGCATGACTTTTGGAAGAAAAGAAATTTAGAAGCTTCTTATGTCTTTTACTGAAAAAGCCATCAATACCCATTACCATCTGGCATGGCAGAAATTCATATTTCCTCCAACTGTAATGTCTGTGTTTTGATCATGTGAAGTAAATAATTTTGAAACTTGAATGCTGTAAGGCCATTCTAATATGGATATTTAATGGCTTTCAGAGGGAAAGAAACCATTGCCATGATATAATAAATGATACAGTTGCAGTAAATTCCATTTAACAACTACAAAAGACTCAAGCTAAGATCAAGGGTTAGACAGAAGAACATTTCCATACATTAAAAATAACTGTATTCATGGATACAGTTAAAAATACTATTTACATACAAAACTGTATGAATACTGAAGCCTGTGTAGTGCTGAGAACTGCCTGTCTTTTAAATATAAAAAAATTAAATAACCTGTGCAAGGTAAGAAAGAGCAAAGTAATGTATGCTACTGATCTGTGTTTGGAATATTTGTTTAGCTTGATGTAAATAAAAATGTTTTTTTGAGACAAACATAGGAGAAAATCTGGGACAGAATGTTTAACACCAGGTTTTTGCTTCCCTGGCACTAATGCAGAAGAGGTGAAAATGGAAGAAGAAAAAGTCCAGCTTCTAATTACTGAAAAGATTCTGGGGAAAGAATGGAAGAACTTATCTATTATTTCTATGGCATCCAGGAACAGGCACAGTCTTGCAGCACAGAAACTGCCCTTACTTGAAAGGAAACTACTCTTCTTTGCTCTTCAAAAGTCATCTTTTTTGTTTCGTGATAACAAATAAAAATACCTCAAAAAAGATATAGCACACTGCATTTTTCCTCGAGAAATTTTGTAGCCATGAATTTAGACAATATTTGTTTTCACTACACAGAACACACAGGTGCACTATTGGTAGAACCCAATATATTTAAATCAGTTTGTGGAGTGGTCAGGACACGATAGAAATTTGAATACGCAAGTCGAATATTGATACAAATTGGTTTCCCAAGATTATCTTTTGGGAGGTAGCAGATGTATAAAGCTCCTGAAAATTAAATGGACTATGACAGGTATGCTAAATTCTATGCTTAGATAGGGTTCAGTGGGAACTGGCCCTCCTTCATAATTTAGATTACCACTCTGTCACATTTTAATGCGAGAAAGTGTCTCCACTCACAGGATTTCCCCAGTTTTTAACTGCAGAGGGCAAGTGGGTCCTAGGTTTTTGGTTTAATCATTAACAGTAAGATTTTCCTTGCTTTAAGGAAAAAAAAAATTAATTAAAGAGTAAAAGAAAAAACCCACAGGAGATACACATACACTTCTGCTTTAAATAAAAAACGGAAAAAATAGTTCCTTCATCCTGTATGTTTTAATAGTGCATAACATAACTAACAATGAGGCCAACTTCACAGAACTCAAGTGCATTTTGCATTTTGTGTGCATTCATTTTAATATGTTTGTTGGAAATGCATTATTTGGTCTTATCGGTGATGCTTTTTAAGTGATATATACTGTCTTGTGCTATTTGAGGCTAATCTAAGCTGATTTTCTCTGGATTATTCCTAATTTTCTATAGACTGTCTCCAAGGCCTAATCAGAACAATATCTTTCTCTTCTGGAATTATAGGTCTGTCTACAGCTAATTTCTTGTATGTGCAAACAGAATTATTAAACTAAAAGGATGTTAGTGGGTATCTCAGATATGTCTTTAATAAATGTTCTTCAAGTCATTCAGAATTTGAAATCTAACAGGGGCCTTTTCGGAAACAAATTACTCAGAATTTAATTTCTAAACAATGGGAAAGGATCTGTTTTAAAAAATTCATTGTTATTATTATTCTATTAACAAAGAAATAGTAAAACTTTTTTGTCAGACATTTTTAAAAAATACCTAAGGGCAATTAAATATCTCTCTCCAAGGAGTCAATAAGCTTCTAATATCCAAATAATCTTAGGAAGATGATACTAGTAGAGTTGACAAGATTAACTGCAGTACTTAAGTGGCTGTTTATGAGCTCTAAACTAATGAACAGGTTAAATGTATAATTGCTCAAGCAATTTGTAATATTTGCTACAATTATTAGCTGAGCCACACCACTTTTCAGCTTTACAATGATATATTATTGTTACAGGATCCCCCAAGATATTACTGTAGTATTACTGTAGTAAGATGTAGTAAGATTACTGTAGTGTAAGATTTTGTCTCTTAATTTTTTTTTACCTCTTCTACTCTAATAATTGACACTAAGAGATGACATAAACTACCACACATCTTTACAACAGCAAATGAAGAAAAGTTTGTACAACTAAAGGGATCTGGGTAGCCTGACTTGAAATTATCTGATTAACTGTGCAAAATAAAATACCAAGGCCATTATCCCTCCATTTCTTGTAAAATTGTGGTCTCCAGGGGCCTATCCTTTCATGGTTTTGATCAAAAATTAAAACTCTGGTGAAATTAAGGTTTAAGCTGGACAGAAATGTTGGTTCTTTTAGTTTGGAAATACTTTATGTCTGTTATAAAAATACTTCAATTAATTATTGAACAAATTACTTTGCAAGTATACAAACCACTGCAAAATAGATATTTAGACTTTAGTGAAAATTTGCCTCAACTGACTCTGTCCTTTCCTGTAACTCTTACTATTTTTTCAGAGATATATAAAGGTTTAGACATGCACCATAATGGTTAAGCCATTGCACTTTTGTCTCAAGAAAAATTTTCCCTTCTGGTCCAAGTCTGAACATTTCAGAGGCTCTGAACATGATGTGATCAGCCAAGTGAGAAAGGGACATCTTAAGGGCATACAAAATTGACAGCTGCTTAGACACAATTAAGTGCCTATATCTTTTGGATGAATGGTCAGTCGAACCACTGTAAAATTTTCTAGATCCAATTCATATCCATTAATGCAGTATTATGAACATTGTTTGGCACAATTTATTAAACTTAACATAGCAGTTGCTTTGGATATTTACAGTGTATTATGTGAGATATTTTATCATCCCAAATCCAAATATCCATCCTCATTCCAACATTAATGGACTAGATGCAAAACCCGAACCTAGCAGAAAATGATGACAGAGTTAAAAATATGTCCTTGAAGAACAAAATACTTTGCCATCAGTTTGAAGACCTAAAGTCTAGAAATGTATGACCTAGATTTTACAGCAACTGGTCATTTTTGAATCTTCAGTATCACATGCTTGTTTCCAGGAAGCTTGATTTCCAGAGACTACATAATGTTTCACTGTTGCAATGCAAACTCTTTTACCAGGTACTAAATTCACAATCCCAGCATGAAGGCATTCAGTTCCATTAATCCCTTTCTAAATCCTTGTGTGCTGGTGAACCCCACTTCAAAATCTATTCAGAGACGGGATTGTTTGCTTTAAATTGACAATTTGCACCTACTCAATGCAAAAGGAAAACAAATCCAGTAGCTCTCTAAGAATTGTTGCATTATTTTGATTAGCCCAGTTAGCACATATTAAAAAATAAAGATGTCATCACTTCAAACAGACAGAACCAGCTTATCTTTTCCTGGTTGTAGTTACTGGGCTGATTGATCTAATTCTGACATAAATTTCACAAGTGATCCTCTGTTCAGGGTTTACCAATAAAAAGAATTTGAACATAAAAAACTAAAGGCTCGTTGCCCAGCCAATACATTATTTCCTACTCCTACTAGATATATAAACTGTACTTGAAATTTCTTCTTTAACAATGATCACTTAATTGAATAACATACAGGTGTTTTAAGTTGTTCTGCTGTTTTGGAATTTGATGAAAAGGGGTCTAAGAGTTGACAAGCACTTGAACTTAAAAGAGAACATATCTTTGATGTCTAGTGTGTCTAAAGGATTCTCAATAAGAGTAATATGAAAATGGGCTCACCACCACTCAATCTATTCCCAACAGTTACCTGCTGGTCTAAGTGCCTCTGCACTATCAAACCTGTCAAGCGTTCAAAATCAATTACACACAGGATGTCAAATGCTGCCATGCCAGCTGTCCTTTTGGTGCCCAGCAGCTCTCACTGCCCATTTCCAGTTAAAAACACACTGAGCTACACTGTTGTTTTTCTCAGCTGTGATTCACTGCAGGACACGAATCTGACCTCTACATACCTTAATATCTTCATACACAAAGACCAATACACAATAACAGTACTCTAAATATTTGCATAATTACAAGTATAATTAAAATTTAAAATATTTCAGTACACATTAACATCAAGCTGCAATTTTAAGGGGAAACCATTAAACACTTGAGTTGTGCATGCATGTTGCCTTTTTCTGTGATAGTATATGACATGAAAATGGAAAGGCAGGTTTCAAATATTTCTCCTGCTGTCTCTTCTACACAGCACATGGGCGTTAATGCATTTATTTACCATGACATGCAGTAGGAATGAATAGTACAATTTTTGAAAGATGTGAGTCCAAAAAGAATGGCTCCACTTGGCTACAGAAGCAACCCTCCTGATCTTATATTGAGTCACATAATACTCCCAGTGCTAAAAACTCTTTTATATCCACAAACTTAGAGGGACAGGATGTTCATCTAGGTATTGATAACTCTATTTGATGTAACATTGAGCTATAAAATAAAACATCCCACCACTAAGCCTTATCTTCTCACTTTGTGATAACTAATTTTCACTTTACTGTTATTTTTTGAAGTAGGCTTTTTTCCATTGTTCACATGAATTTCGGCATTATCTTTAGTGAAGGAAGTTCTATTTGTGCCATAATGATTTATTCTTTCTGAGAAGTAAGGCAAATTCTTTCTGAGTATTCCAGGCAAAGCTTTTCAGTGGTTTGCAGAATTCACAGAAGATGGTTCTATGACCTTTCATTGAAACCAAAACTACAGTGGAAACCTTTTGTTTCCCTACAATGTTTTTCAGTCCAAAAGTTTTAAAAATCTTTTGAAACTTTTTGAAGAAAAATCAAGGCTTCTCAATTGAGAGCATCTGTTCTGCCACAATTCTATTGCAAGAAAATATTCAAAATACTTTATTTTGAGTCCAGTGTGAAAAAAAATCAAACCAAAGCTGTTGTGTGGAAGAACTGACATACCCCAAAAAAGCTGAAAAAATTTACTGATAGTGTCAGGGACACTTTGTAGTAAAAGTGTTAGAGGAATTAAACATGAGTTATTTGTCAAAAGTATTTGTATACACACTTACTGTGCAACTCTGTCTTTGCTGGAGACAACCATAAAACACCTTTTTGAAACACTGTGTTAAGGGAGCGAACTGCAAAGGCCACTGTGCCATTTCAAAGGTACATCTAGTGACAACTGTATTCTTCTAGTATTCATGACATTCACACTTGCTTTGCAAAACCTCCATAAAACAACCCTTAGAATATTTTAAAAGACCCTCGGTCTTCCCACATAGCTGCTTTTACTGTTCCCTGTAAAGCTGGGTCTCTTGCCAGCAGCCATATGTGGCTGTGAAATAGAGGTTAAGTCAGCTAACACAGTGAAAACCCAGTGTTGAGATTTTAGAAGAGCGTGGCTCCACATGTGCTAACAAGCAGTATGATGACATTCTGATACACGTTTTATTACTGCTATGGAAAGCTCTAGACATATTTTACTCTTGTTTTAAATCAGAGAGAAAAATACCAAATGTTTGGGTGTTTTTCTATCACAGAATAATAATGTCTTGCTGAATATACATAACTACAAGTAACACTGAAAGATGAGGGCACTGCCTCAAAAAGATCTTCTCACATATATCCATTTTAAACAAATGCTAAACTTAATGTCCATAAAGTTGAAAGCATGCTCTCTAGAATTGTGTTATCATTGTTGTGCAATATTAATACTTGCATTTTAAAACAAAAAAAGGAAAATTAATTCCCAATTTATCTTTACATTTAGTTACTTGTTAGAGGCTTCTCAAAACTTTTGTTCATCCCATGCATTGACTACAAAAATACCCCTCTTTTAAAGCCCTCAGAAATGTATCTATTTAGTGAGTAAAAACTTTACCTGTCTCCATTGGGCCTTTGAGAACAATCTCTCCCAAGTAAACACTTAATAGAATCCAAGACTTTGTGCTTCACTCTTCAATGAAGTTCTCAAGTGCTACAAAAAAAAGGAAGTGTTTATTAAATGTACTACTATTATTAATAATAGCTTGAGTGACAACAACAGCAGGTGAATCATACAAATACAGTTTAACAAATGAAACAGTGCAATTCACTTTCTCTTCAAAACAATTTGACACTGCTGTAATAAATCGATTGTCTCTCAAATGAACATATATCAGTTTCCAAGGTTACAGAAGTCTGTGGTCCTGAACAGGTTTTGTGTTCATTTTACAACACTGAAAACTTTGCAGTTGTGATTCAGAACATTCAGAATGGCAGTAACATGGTAATGGCCTGTCCATGCTGTATATATTAAATCATTTGGAAAAGGCAAAGAATTATGAAATAGTCTTGTTGGAGAGACCTGAATAAACTACTGGATGCAGTACTGTTCACATGATCATCATTAGAAATTTGACACTGGAAAGCTGTGATGTCTGAGAGTTTAAAGTTTTTAATAGTTTTGGAATGTTTCTTCAAGCTTGGAAGCAACTGCCTATAATGTCCATCTGAAGAGTGTATTGTGGGACCAATACAAAAAAAATTAAAATGAATTTTTTATTTCAAGAAAATATCCCTTTAGTGACCTAACCAGTTTAGAAAATGTCACCATCTATCGGAATCATAATCTCAAGATAAACCAGCATCCCTGAAAAAGGTCAGAAATCAAAATGAAATGCAAAAAGCCCTCACAAAGGGAAACAAATTGAATGAAATACCCATAGTCCTCCACATAATAATGGTTGAAAAACAAATTTTGGGAGTACTTTCATGATGAAGATGGTAACAATGAGGTTTTTGGTGGGGAATGACTCTTATTTAATAGCTGTCAAGAAAACCAGTTAACTGAGTTCGACCTAGACCCCTGCTTAAAGAGGGGACTAAACTCAAGATGGTCAAGACACCAATTAAATAAAACTATAATGGTTGCAACCAAACTGAGGCTTTACTTCACATCACCTTTCTTAAATACCCTTTATCAGCACATCTGTGCAGAGTGAGATAACTCTGCCTTAATCAGACTAAAAAAGATGCTGTGACAGTAAACAAATGCAGCTGGGGAAGATCAACAGAGCAAAAGGGATTCTTTGTTTAGTGGACCTGTAAATGTCTGTAATAACCTGTGAACTGCTGAGCCCAGTGTTACAGAGTACTTTGAAGACTTAGGAGCAGACTAATAATTCCCCACTTTGTTTATAAAAAGAGTCTCACAGAACCAGTTCTATTCGGCAACACTTCATATTGAAATTCTTTGAAACCAATGCTGTTAAGGCTGCTTCATTTAGACCAAGAGAATTTGCATCAACTCCTATGGGAGAATTAGTACACTGATAGATTTGGCTGCGTGGTCAGAGGAGGTTTAAATGCCATATGACCTGCTTACAACGAATATTCTTCCTCCTCGGCTCCTCTTCAGCTAGTCAGAACGATTGTGGGTTTGATTCATCTTAGGGCCAAGGGGAAACCCGAAGCTCACTGTTGGGCATGCTGAGAGAAGCACATAAAGAACAATGTTAAGGGCAAGTGGCATTTTATGTCCTTCGTGTGCTGCTGGGCTGGAAAGTGGCAGCTACTGATAACCTAGTTTTGCATTTGAATGAACGATGTGAGAAAGCCATTTACCATTTACTTTGGAATTGAGAGGAAAGTCACAAAGGCGTGTCAGATAAATTACAACTTGGCTGCCACTGCTGAGGCACAGACTAATGCCTGATGCTTCCAGGATACCTTCTGCACAAAACTCCATTACAACCTTATGAAAACGGTGACAAATGTGTGAAAACACAACACACCTGGGTGATCTGTTCTGCCTTCTCAGCACTCATTTATATGAAGAAGGTTATAACTTTCTGAGTCCCTTTGCAGATGGCATTGGAGAGTACCTAGAGCTTGTGGCATAGAACAGAAGAGGGAAGGTGTGGCGCCAGGCTGTGCGTTTTTGGGAAGCCCATTCCCACATGTTGGTGGCCCGACGTGAAGGTCTGTCCAAATGCAGGGCAGATTGATGGGCCTGCTGGCTCAACAGATCATTCTGCAGGAGTGAAGTGCACCAAGTAGGAAGACACAAAGTTGCTTTTTTTCAGAAAAAAAAAGAGTATATGTTTTCAAATAGGTATAGAACTGGTTGTTTCCATGCCTTACACAGCACGACTGGAATGAGGCACCCCTCACTGAGCATGGAATATGCATTAAATGACATAGGGAAGTAATGATAAGTGTTTATTAATTTATTTAATATTTAGTGTAGTTTTGTTGTGATGCTCAATTCCACTCCAGCTTTCTGTATCTTCCTTTCACACCATGACTGAACCAAGAAGTTAAATGGTATTTCCAGGAAGAAATAAATAAGCTGGTCCCTATGTCTTTGGTGGAAAGGCCTAAAAGAGGGATTTACACCACAGCAAGACATTTAAGTGAGAGATTATGGTTATTATTTTGGGGGCACTACGGACAATTAACCAGACTACAGAAAGGGGAAGTGGAATCTCTATCATTTTAACTTGTTTCTAAAAGCATCCAAGTACTCATGAAATCAAAGACATGGATTTGAGGTTTATCCCGCCCAATATCAAAGCTAAAGAAATCTCATATATAAAGAGAAAAATGCATATGACATGTTGCAAAGTAGTATATATTGAAATGCATAAAGTGCACTATTACCAGAATGAATCTCAGAAAAATACATTTTCAGTTTTCCTCTTCAGTGATATTCCATCTACTGTGGAATAATATCCAGCTATCCATAGGTGGATAATTTTATCATTGTAAATGGTCTTTACTTTTGACTTACACCTCACTGGATACTAAACTAAAAAGATTTTAATTCAGCTTTTAGGAAATTGTAACACTTACCACTTTGGCTTCTCTAAAGAATTTTCTTAATGCTATAAAAACTAAACTAGACGTTCAGAGCCTGAATGATTTTACCTGTGTTCCTCAAAATTGCTAATCTGTAGATTTCATAACACTTAATAGTCTATGATGAGTTTGACTTCAATGGAAATACACGTTACAAACAGACACAACCTGTAAATTATTAAGCCAGAAAACCTCTAGACTGCTAATCCCTGTTACCATCCGTATTTGCAGTTTTGTAACAGAATGGGGACTGATCTCCTTCCTCTGAGACCCTTTGCCAATTCTATCAGTATTCAGGGCAGTGTAATACTATTCTCCAAGTAACGCAGCTTTGTTGCTTAGCAGCAGGTTCTGCTTATGTACCTGAGAGTTCTTAGCTAATTTACATAGAAGTAAAAAAAAAAAAAAAAAAAAAAAAAAAAAAAAAAAAAAAAAAACCAAAACCCAAAAAAAACCCCCCCAAAAA
>VZRZ01004646.1:748565-758805 GCA_013398175.1 Climacteris rufus
AAGACCCAAACCCAGACAAACGCCACCAGTAAAAACATTCTACTATTATCATCACTGGATACTGAAACAAGACTGGAAGGAGAAGAGAATACTTTCTGAGCTCTGACTTGTACTGAAAAAAAAAATCATCTGACATTATGAAAGTACACACAACTTCTTTAGCAACACATTGGTTCTCACAGAGCAAGAAATAAGTTGTGGTCTTTAGGCAGTCAGTGGGACTGAGATACCAAGGCAAAGTTGAAAGAGTCAACATGCGCTGTTTTTTTTTAATCATCATCTGCAGAACACAAAGTTCACATCCCGTTGCAGAATATTCTACTAGACTTGATATAGAGGCAGAAAGTATAAAATTCAGACCTCCAGTTAGGCTTAGTGGTGCAAGCAACAGACTGGCTTTTGCTACCAAGGTTTACTCACATAATTTTGCCCACATTTTCCAAAGGGGCCTTGACTGATTTGTTTTATCTCAAAGACAGTACTTAACAGTTCATTATCCCCACCTTTCATCTGCGTAAGTCTTCTGCGGAGACTTTTTCCTACATTGTACCCTTCGTGATACTGTGACAAAGATGGTATCTTAAGTCTCAGACTCTGTTGCAAAAGGTCAGATTTAGGTTTCACTTTAGATAAGATATAACAGAAGAGTTATACTTTGGCGAAAAAGTAGAGTGAAAAGAAGATTAACCAAACATGAGTGTCTGCTACCAAAATTTTATCTGAAATTCAAAAAAGGGTGATACTAAAAAGTTATTGAAAGTTAAAAAGTCAGATAGAGAGCCAAATAAGCTTTATTTAGTGGTTGTCGTATGTATGTTAGAAACCCCTTCCCTTGAGACTTCCATGAATTATTTTTTAATGGGTGGTCCAGGATTTTGCCTCCAAGTGCAGAAAAAAATGAGAATGATCACCACCAAAACTACTGCACAGTAACATCCAGGCAGCAGCAGGACCCTTTCTCTGAGACCCCTTGCCACAAATCAGACAATAATATACCTGTCTTCTCTGATTTGAAAAAGGGTGACACAAGGTCACATCATTAGTAGGTCAAAATACATTTCAGTATTTTGGAGACAACTGAGTGTACAGGAACACCCTGACTGACTAAACATACTTTTACGAGTGGAAAAGCATGAAAGAATGCGTACCAAGAAAAGGTTAGGTTTGGCCACTTTAAATTAAAAGAAAGAAATATCTGAATTATCTTCAGTAGTCATACCATATTCATAAGCTACTTCTTAATTAATAGATTAAATGGGGGGGGGGTGCTGAACATTTCAATTAGTTGATTACAGTCAGATTTACACACTGCAACCAAAACTGTTTCAACGTGTTGGAAACTGAACGAACACATACCAGATCTCAAAGCTTTTTGTCTAAATACAAAGCAGTAGGAAAGAAGATCAAAACATAAATAATTAAAGGAACTATCTTGAAGCCACAATGTACAGCAGTTAAGGAGCCCATTGAAATCTTCTCTCTTGCTCTTGACAATTATAAGTAAAAATTACATAAATAAATGTTTCTTTTTATTTGGAGAGGTTATCAAAGGACTGAAATAGTGTCAACAGCACATTTAAAGGATCTTCCTAATAGAGAAAAATTTGCAAATCATAGTGTTGTAGGACTTTCAAAATTAAAACTTTTTAATATTTGAGAAAAAGGTAGACAAACTATTTTAAAACACAAATCCAAGCTATATCTATTTATAGAACTTAAACTTTTGATTTTTTTTTGTTTCTTTTGGTCTTTAGGTTAAATAATATACATTTTCAGGTAAGAAGGTATCAGTAAATAAAACAAGCTGAATCTACCAATTCAGATTCTCATGCTGCCTCACTTTTAGAGTAAAACATTTCTCAGTTTAGGAAACTCACTCTCTTGCTGTACGTACAAAAGCAAATGGATTCTGAAACGGCAAGGGAAGTATCATTCTTCTTTCTTCATCTTTTAAGTATTTTACAAAACCCTGGTTTTCACTATCAAAGCTGTTTCCTGCCTTGACCAGTGACTGAACAGATACTGCCAGAAGTAGATGGAAAAGTATGCACATTATCCACTCTAGTTCTAAAAGCACTGTCCCTAAGTATCCAGTGAATAGTACAGTATTTGAAAATCTTTTCTAGACACAACATAGACATTTCTTTCTGCAAAACTAGACAAAGAAAAGAAGCTTACAGTGTGTATAAAGAAAGTTAGATTACTAACTTCTTAAAATATAATAATTCACTACAGTTTGGATTCCTTAATTTGTTTTAATAATACGGAGCACAAGCAGAAGAAACATACACAGAAATGTGGGAAAACTAATACAAAAAAACCTGAGAAGAAGCCCAGACCTAAACCTAGATTGAACATTCATATTCTGAAATTTAGCTCTTGAAAGTGTAGAAGCAAAACAGCTGGTGATAGAATGGATAATAGTATTTCTTTTCGGGGAATACAGTGATGAGATTGATTAATTAGCTGAAATGATATAGCTGAGACTGCTGTTTAGATGTTTAACAGAAGAAATTATTTCACATGCTTTTGTTTTCCAACAGCACATAACCAGCAGATAAAAGGATTTTCCTTCTGACTTAAAAGAATAAAATCAAACAATTTTCTAACCAACAAACTTTCATTGAGTTCTTCACTTGTCAAAATTACCACTATAAATGGACATTTGATTGACAATAATTTTATTATTATTATCTGGAGGGAAATAGATAGCAAAATATGTATTTGGTACCCCTTATTTACTGTGGATAGTCAACCTATGTCCATTTTTCAAAATATCTGTGTTTCTGTCATAGCGATAGGTTCAACTACACTATAGGTACTCTCCAATTTGATGAAAGAATTAGGTGTGCTTTTTTAGAGAAAAACTCTGAAAAAATTGGTATTTTGTGCTAAAATGAAAATTACTGAATAATGGAATTGAAGTAGTGGGTGGGCTTACTCTATGGAGCATAGGAGGGAAGAGGAAAAAGTCCTGATGACTGTGATGGGAAACAGTGCCTCACTATAGACTCACTCTCTCGACAATTAAGCACTATTTCTGCTGGTATTTTTCAGACTGCCATGGCATTTGAAATTTTCTTTGGAGTCCTAAAGGAGAGTAACTGTTGTCTTGCAAGTTTTCACCAAAAGCTCCTTTCACTCATGAACACAACAGTATAGAAAAACATTTGGGAGGTGGCTGTCAGAATATTCCAGAAACTACAAACTTTATTATTCCTTGGTGGAATAAGAAACAAAATCAAAGCCAGCTTTTAGTCCTTCTAAACCCAATACAGCTGTGTGCCCCAACACAGTCCCAAGCCCATCTCAGAGGGAGACCCAAATGAGCACCAGTTCACCCCTCTTTCATAGAAAGAAAAGGAGGCAGCTGCACTGACCAGGATGACCAGCAGACCACAGCATGGCACAATACCCCTGAGTCTGTCTCTCAAGCCTTCCTGTCAGTTGCGCTTACATTCACAGAAAACAAGTCTTTGCTCATGCACACAAAAGCCAGAAAATTAAAATTAAAAAACAGTGAATTAATCATATGCTTTTTTTCCAGGCCAACCATAACTATTTGAAGAGCTTTACTACACTTATAGCAAATTAGCCAGTTACTGAAAACCAATCTCATTTTCAGAACCTCAGAACAAAGCCTCTTGCCACACTTCCTCCCCAGTAACACAAGGATATTTTATAGCAAGAATAGCTGTATTACTTTCAGTAAAGAGACAAGGGAAGAAAAGAAGCTTAGCATACCAACAGATAAAACATACTTCACTTTTCTCTTGTAAAATAGAAGTCAGAACCTCTGGACTTGCACACTGCAAATTAATTAAATGGTATAAACAGTCCACTAAAAAAAAAAAACAACCAAACAAACAAAAAAACAAGTTTTAAGATTAAAGGATTTGCCACTGAATATTTTATAGAAATAAATTTGTGTACAGCTTTTGGCATTATGAAGAAAACACCTGAGTCTGAAATTATAGAAAAAAAATTCAGATTAAAAGTTCTTGAATTAATCTGTGTGATGTAGCTGTCACATTTTCATTTTCTATCTAAAAGAGGATACAGTTACAATACACTCCTTTGTTCTGTCCATAGTGATCAAAAACAGATATGATACAAGGCAAGATTCTTTTCTTTCCCTGTTTATTACTTCATGCCTGTTTATTCTGGACTCCTTGCAAACTTCTAAAGGCCTAAATCACAAACCAGCTTAGCCCAAAATGACCAGGTGGTTTCAAATATGCTCAAGCAGTTTTGAAAATTACGAAACAACTTTGTCCCACACCTTCATAAGTATTTAGGCTGATAATGAGATTAATCGCCTTCTTAGAGACAAGACTTGATCGGCAAAAATAACTGGAATGCAAATGGTAATTTTCAGAAGGGTTAGGCTCCAGAAATAGATGAATGTAGGTGCTATCTATGCGGCAATAAAAGGGTCAATTTTCACTTTGTTACATAAAAAAAAATAAACCAAACCAACAAACAAAACCATTTAAAGGATGGACTTAAATAAACTGACTATGCTCTTTATGTACTTTTATCACTTGTCATCTGGGAGGCTATGAAGAAACATATAGCATATTCTTCGGTGTATTGAAGGCAAAATTAGTTTCAAGACATGAAGATACTACTTCAACAAGTAGATAAGTTCTGCACACTGTTATTTCTAGAAATGTGACTTTGGACCCTCATGTTTCATTACAGGCCAAATTCTGTGAGCACATGACTATACTGCTATTTGAAAGGGCCAACAGGCTCACATGACCGATGGGTTTAGGAATGCCACATCTAACAAAGGAGTTAAAAATATTAAAGCACAGAGATTAGTGAAATAACAGCCTGAAATAACATTTATCTAAAAGAAATCATCATGAAAACTCCTGTGGGAAACACTATGATGACATGACTTGTCTGGTTATTAGTCTAAGGAACATATGAAGGACACTGTTTTCTAATATTTGACTCTTGCTAGAAAGAGGCAACTTGGATTATCCTGCAAGCACCTCCATGACACTAGCAAAGGGCCATCTTTTCTGAAAGTTATAGAAAGCTTTCATTGCACAAATCTTGAATAAGTACTTAAGATAAAGTCTAAGGGTACCTTAAAAAGCCGTGTACCTCTGCCACGTATTTTTGAAGGTTGGTAGTCAATCTCTGGAAAGAAAGAAATAAGGTTAATACATTATTTTTGAAAGAACTGTGCAATCACCAACTTAATGGGATGAGTCAAATTAGAAGACTTGGAACAGTACACAAGTGCTTTGTTAATTTTCCAGGTATTTTTCCAATTTTGCAACACAAAAAGGAAACTGCCTCAATCAGATTAGCCAACAGAATGTTTCTTTTCAAGTCTCATCACTGTCCTGATATCCAAACCTTTTTACATGCTTTTGCTTTTTCATTAATTCATATTCTTTTCACACATGGCTTCCAACAGCTGTGATAGGCAAATCCTTCCAAAGAAATGAAACATAATCATTAACTACAGAAATATGAAGCAGTTTAATAATTTCTAACAAAAGCTTTCATCTGGACAGCCCTTGTCAAGATCCCTGGCTAGCAGCAAGACTTCAAAACTTACATTTTACTATCCAGACAACATTAAGCTATAATAGATGCCACCCAGGAATAGAAGGAAAAATAACTTATTTTATCTGACACTGATGGATTGGAATTAAAATATAAATGAATTAGGCACGTTTAGATAATTTTCATAACTGCAGTTGCTAGATGTCAGAGTTTCAGTGCAAATCTCACATCGAATATTATATTATGACTTCCCTAGACAAACAGATGGTCTCCTCCAACAAGGTGGCACACCAGAGAAAAGAATGAACCTGCATTAATTCTGACAGCATACTTTAAAGAGAAATTAATCTCTTCTTCAGTCTAAATTTAAATAATCATTTAGGTCTCAAATCAGTAACAATGTTTGGCTCCCATTCTAGAATAGCCCACATAATGCCACAGAGGCCTTCAGAAACCCAGCATGACCATCTGCAACGTAGGAGCCTGAACATATTTTTTTCTTTATATTGAGTTATACCCTTTGGTGGTAGCTACCTAGGTCCTATAATTATCCAGAGGTGCAAATGCTAGCTTAGGAAATGAAAACAAAAACAAAAAGCACAAACACAAGAAAAAACCCAATCAGACCTAGCAAGATGTGCATGGGAGGTGAGGGGAGAGTTATATAATTGCCTCACAGGGGAGCAGACTCTGCACAAGCAGACAGCTGCCCAAGAAAGTGCCTCACACAGGGGATGCATGCCTGGTGCTGCTGCCCCTCATGCTCCTGGCTGGCTTCCCACTGCCCTCTGCAGGGACAGCAAATGCCAGGGGTTCCTGCCAACCCTGTGTGGCCGCAGCCCCCTCCAGGGGATGGCAAGAAACCAGCCGTGGCTTCTCCAGAAGGCTGCAGGAGATGGGCACCTACAGCACTGCCTGGGCAAAGGCCAAGGCCTGGACCTGGGGTTAAACAGGTGGGTCTGGAGAGGGGATACACAGGGAGGTTTTTGAGAGCAAAGCAGGTCCATAGAGGGTTCCTGTGCCACTCCAACAGCTCTTGTGGCACAGGCAACGATGTGCAGGCTACACATCACTGCTGGGGGAACATCAGGGTAGGAATCCGTCCTGCCTGCTGCTAAATGATGGAAGGTTTCACTGCCAGTAAACAGAGCTGTCCTTGAACTGCAGACACCACAACAAAATGTATATAAGACAATCTTGCCATTATCACGTAGTGCTACATCTACGTGACCATGTGTCAGCTGGATTCCTTTGTAACTAAAGTCACACTGATTCAAACTGGTTTCATCATGCCCCATCATCAACTAAATTAAGACTCTCCTCTGGGCAGCAGCTTGGTCCCAGGAAATGTTTACTGTTGCTTTTACCTGAAAAAATTGTGAGTACATTTGTTTGTGTGAATTGAAAACAATGTTGAGAAATAATGACTGCACAGAGGGAAAACTCTGAAACAATTTGGTATGATCATTGTTAAGAAATCAAATTATGTTTTTAATCGGCACTTCACTAGAACTCTGCAACTTTCTACCGTCTGTCATCAACTCACCTAAGCAAAATTCCTGATATTCAAGTAGTTATTAATTTTTTAAAAAGTGAACAAAAAGTACCCAAAAGCAACTTCCATGATGTTGATCATCTAGCACTGACAGAAATGAATCCTTCCCTCAGTTTATCTTAATGTGATGGTAACTGCAATGCTTCATTGCAATGAACAACTATAAGAAAAAGCTTATAGGCCAAAAAAGCCACAAGACCTGTTCTTAAAATTAAATGGATGAGTTATGGATAGCTGAGTTCTTTTTTGAATACTGTTAAACATTTTCAAAGGAACATCAACATCAAACTCCAGAATCTCACATCAGGCTTGAGAAAGTAAGCAAAATAAAGATGAGACACCATGAGCTACATTTGTACCAAATAAGGAACACATTTTTCTTCTATTCCACGCCATTTAAAACAGATACAAAGACCAACACTGAAGGTCCCTAATAAATAAATTACAGTAAGTGTAATCAGATATATTTATTATAAAATTCAAATACCAAATGTTAATTTCCGAGTCTTTAAAAAAATTATTTCGCAAAAAGAGTTGAAATTTTTGAACAAAACAAATAATAATTCCTGCTCAAAAGTGACAAACTGTGTATAACCCTGCACGAAGACCACTTCATAAATCCTATTTACTTGTTGCATGTGCTGCACCACAATGATCACATAAAATGCCTCCATATCAATTAACACTCAGCTACATCTTCATCATGTCAACTTCTGCTTGTAGATGGATGTCCCTATTTATGGGTGGATTTGGAGCAAGCAGCACAGAATCAGCATGTGCAGGTCAAGCACAGTGTTGGTGCTGTCACTGTGTTGCAAATGGTTATTTGTAACAGTATTATTCAGGTATTATCTGTGTAATATGTTCCTTACAAGTACACATAACAGACAGTGAATGAAGTGAAAATACAAACAGCTACACATACCATTTACAAATATTTTTTCTATTATTTCTCAATCCGATTTAAGCATGACTTTTAATCCTGAAAAATACCAGTCATCATAGCATATACAATTTTAACACATTTCTTCAATTACCCCATTCTAACTCTTCCTTCTTCTGAGCTTAAAAGGTAGAAGCTATTAGAATTAAATCAGTTCTTGTGTAACATTTATTTGGGATACATTCAGAGAACTTTCACTCCTTTTTTCAAATGTCCTTGTTAACAAAAACGTGATTTTCTAAACACATATAAATTGTAATGGAAAGAGCTTGTAAACATAAATAAGCACATGACAAGCAGTCACAATTTTCACTTGTTTTCAGATATCTGTAATTACATGTTATATCTTTAAAAGATACCATATATCAAAAAAGAGGCCATCCTTAATAGCAAGAACCACGTTAGAAATGCAGCTGTGATGTTGAAGGCACTTCAACATCACCTGAATTTTTCTATTACATTTATTTTAATGAATTTCAGTTGCTACTTTTAGCTTTTTATCTCTGTGGAAATTCAAAAGTCCTACAGTCTTGAAAACAGAGCAGGAATACTGCTTACTAAAGGCACCCTTTGCAGTTTAATTTCATGAAGACACTGTTCATCTAAAGAAAGTTTACACAAGTAATTTGATATTCTTGTAAATATAATAGCGCTTCTCCACTTATCTGAGTTTACATGTAAACTAAATCATCGCTAACAGTCTTTATTATGAGAAAAGTTAAAAAATAATTTATTTTTTCACTATGGACATAGAATTATTTTTTTACCCATGCCCTCTATTTTTCAATATACACAATGAAACATATGGCAAACAGTACCCGCTCTCACTCTCATCTTTAAAGTATAAGCCACTCTGCTATTTCTATGTTTCTATAAACTGAACACAGAAGAAATTCCTAGAAAATCTTTTGCACAGGCCCAGATCCTTCAAAATCCTGCTATTACTGTTAGAAAAGAGTGGCTGTTTTTCTTATGACACCAGTGGTATTTAGTGGAATGTGTCCTTCAAGTCTGTTTTCAAATTATTATTTTTAAAATACGTATTCAAGTGTTGCTCTAAAACACACCATCTCTCAAACCTCAAAAAGTGCTGCTGTTTCAAAGAGAGCTGTGGCTGACAGAATTAGGCATGCAGATGTCAACAAAACAAACAGTGCTGGTGTTTTAAAATACAGCCTGCACTCAGTCTTTTTCTGTAGTACTTCACTCCTCTTTTGAATGGACCTTTTGCCTAAAGAACTCAAGTACATGCCAGCATTTCTGATTAGTGTCTACTGAAACAAAATCTCCTTAGAACTATACAGGAAATTTTGTTCTGGAAGCAGTAACATGATGAGCCAGAGAACAATCCTGAAAGGAAACGGCAAAGCAAAAATTAAAAACACAAAAAAAGGTAACAGGGACCAATATAAATGTATAATAGAAGACAGCACAAAGACGGACTTTCAAAGCTCAAATATTTAATTGGATTATATGACAAGAACTATAAAGAGCAGAACTGCCTTAAAATGACATTTTTATTATCATGCACTTAAAGGCACAGGAAAATGTCTTTCTTATGGTGCACCCCACTGTAGGTAGCACTTTCACGCCAAGTGATCTCAACAGTGATTTTCATAATTATTTTTTCCACCACAATCCAGTCTCTGAGCATGCTAACTGCATAAATGCCTTCAGATGGTTCTGTAGACACAGTATGTAGGACATGACCAGAGCACAACAGCAGGTTTTATCCAAAGAGTTACACTCGTTTCCAGAGACAAGAATGACATTTTTGGATATTTAATTTCTTAAGCAAATTTTTTAATCATTGTGCATTATATTTCTTGCTATTAACTTGCCATCTCTATCAGTCTTGGTCTAGAATCAAAGGAAAATGTGCTTAGCAATATCCCTTTCTTTGTAATTTGAGGTAAAGGATGTATTGAGTATTTAATCTGCAAAAATGGAAAATGCAGCTTTTTCCTCTTATACAGCTCCAGCTACATAAAAAATTTCCCCCAAACACTGGAGTCAGAAGTTTGGGGTTTTTTTCTGTTCAGCTATGGCAATCAGTTAAGTGTGAGGTTTAGAAAGATGGGCACCGAAAACCTAAGATCTTGAAATTAGGTGGAAAAAAAACAGTCTGCAAATTAAGAAATTCTTTTTTCAGAGGAAAAAGGAACTTTCACAATGAAGTAAATTAAATAGCATTCCAGGGAAGGAAAAAAAAA
>VZRZ01004646.1:758844-829867 GCA_013398175.1 Climacteris rufus
CAAAAAAAAAAAAAAAAAACCAAATAAGAAAACCAACCAAACTACAAAAAACAGACTAAAACATAAACCCTACATGAAAACAACACAACAATGCCTTGGTAATTTTATAAACATAGAAAGATTTTGTGTGCTTACTTCTGGACCCCACATTTCTCTTTGGAAGTGCACCCCAGTGAGTCACTACAGCTGAAAGGCAACAGTAACCACTGAAAAGTTTTATGTGCCTATTTATTCTGCTATTCTATAAAAATGCCCATGAGTTACTAGTATTTCTCATTTCATGTGGTGTGTACACACCGTTCATGAGGTGGAAGAGACTACAAATGAAGTCACAGAGCTACATGTAGAATGCATCATATGGTGCATATAAATATCCTTGCATGTAATTTCCAACAAAGAAAATACTTAACATAAATGAAAAGATGAAGGTCTGTCATAGTAAAAGTTAGGGCTTTTCACTTCCCCAAGCAGCCTTTCATTTCATAGCTATCTTCACTGACATTACAGCAGAACTGACTTACAGTCTATCTTCATTTGCAGCTGACAACAGTTAAAAAAAAAAAAAGAAAGAAAAATAACTTCATGAAGCAGTCATGTCTGCATAGCCAAGCAGTGCTGTGTAATGGGAGCTGATCTGTAGGTTGAAATTATTGCTGCTAAGTAACCAGAGTCCACACAGCCCCCACCTCAGACAAATCTGCTGCTGACATGAACTTCCACTACCGATACATCCCTGCTTTCACCTCCTGGGCTAATGCCATTGGGAAGAAACCCCTCTCAGAAGGCTCCAGGGCTGCCCTACAACGGGAACAAAATGAAGGTAGTGGGGAACAGTCAAGAAATCCACTGCAGATGAGCAGCACTGGGCGTGAGCTGAAATGCCTGCACAGACCCACCCAGACAAGACAACCCTAACACAAAAATTATCTAATCGCTCCTTCGTTAGAGAATCAATCAATGAGATTTTCTACAGTCTGAGCTGTTTCAGATATTGGCTGCAAGAAAGCATAAGGATCATGTCCCAGTAGGGCAAATAAAGAGAGGTCAACTAATGCCTGAGAAAACACTTTTTGTACTTTTACTGTCAACTATCACTGCAAACCTTCACATTTTACAATGTGGTTATATCTTTAAGGTGTGGCTGTTGCCTCACTGTTATGTAATAGAAGATTTCTTTTTTTTAAGGGAAGGAGTTACAATGTTGCAGTGGTTTCTCCTGATAGTATCGTAGGTGATAGAGAGATTTTAGTTTTATCACTTCGGAAAAAAATAAAATCCCCAATTTGACTATGTGTTGGGTTACATGAAAGTGTAACCGAATGAATATATTCTATCACCATCTCCATCACCTTTTGAAGGGTCGTTAACGACGGGTCGTTCACAACTGACCACCGCACCCCACACCCTCCAAGATTGCAAACTGGGCATCAGATAAGAGGCAGGTGATGCCTCTTACCTTCACGTCAAGGACAGTGATGATATCTTCTGAGAAGCAGCAGCTACTCTGTCCACTAATGGGCCATCAAATGACATCATCCCATTGTGATATGCCCTGCCACGAAAAGAAAGAACTGAACATCCTACCCATATAAAAGAAGTGGATAAAACAACACAAGACACCCATCTCCACTCGTCTCCAGAGAGAAAGAGCTCTACATCCACCAGACCCCCAAGAGACAGACGGGATTTCTTCCTCAGTTTACACTGTGACCTTGTCAGTTTAGTCTGGTGTTTTCTGTATTACTGCGTTTATTTTAATTTATCCTATTAAATTGTAGTTCTGACTTGGAATCTCTCACTATACTTTTTCTGTGGGGTTAATTCCTCCCCCAGTTTGTTTCGAAACCACTACAGATTATAACTAAACCTGTGCTAATTACTGACCCATGGCAATCAGAGCAACTAATTTCATAGTCAACAGTGTGATAGGCATGAGTAGTGCACAGGGGAGGATATAATGAGGAAGATCCTAAGCACTAAACTGATAATAAGAATAAGAGAGGCAAATATGATGACGGAAGATCACTTCTACAGCTACCCATAGTGTTTCAAATGCCCCAGCAGCAGTATTATAAAGACAGTAATATCCAGAATCAAGTTTAGCCATCTAGCTGTTAGCTCTGCTTGATGCTGATCATGAACATAGGAGTTTCAGCTACAACAGAAGCAATTTCTGACTGTCAGAGTGCTGGTTTGATCAGGGAGGATGATATGAACATGGAAGTAGGGCTCCGTGATGGACCACCCTCCATTTATATGCCCAAGAGTGCGAGCCTTCTGACCCTTGTGTGTCCGGCGTGTGGCTTCACTGTATTGTGCATCTTTGAGAAGGAGACACCACAGCCTCTCGTTCAAATTTGCTGTTGTGCAAACATGGAGCAGGTGATCAACCCACCCTTCCACCCAGGCCAACCACTCTGCCTGCCAGTATTTAGAACTACAAAATTAGCCAAGGACCAACCACAGTGATAGCTCTTGAAGTCTTCAAGTACTTTCTCATTTTTCTCCTCCTCAGTAGCTGTAAACTATGCAGGACATGACAATGTGTCAATCAAACTCACCCTGTGAAACCAGTCCTAAAAATAGTGAGAATCACAATTATTCATCAAGAAAGGGTCCAGGACATCTTCTACCATATGTTTTTTCCCCAAACCTAACTAAACTGCCTCTCTGAAAAATCATTCACCTGCTAGCATTCATACTCCATCAAAACCTGATGTTGAAGCCCTACAGAAATGACAGAGACAGATAACTGCACTACAATCTTACTCCTAATAGAGTTCCCTGATCTCTCTGGCCTAGCTGAGACACACGTACAATGGAGAAGCATACATGGATAATGTTTTTTTTGTTAAATATCAAGAAACCCCTCAAATATTTCCAGAATCTGTTATAAATTGAAAAGAGTTTTCAGGGTTGTAGGGGTCTGAGAGCTGCTCTGAGTGCTGGAAAAATGTTTTGTTTAGACCTGATAGGCTGAGGCAGTAAAATAAAAATTAACCGTGAAAGAACACATGCACCTTATTACAGAACATTATGTATATGTGCAGACATGACTAAATAAAACAGCAGTTTGAAAAAAAAGAAAAAAGACAAAGTAAATCCTGAGTATCTAGGTGATCTCTTAAGCTTTAGTTTGATAAAGAAATTTAAATTCTTTCTTTAAGTCTGATTGAACACTCAAACAGTATTTTAATTGGCTTAAATTAATGTTCTATGAAAAGATATTTACTCACGGAAAAAAATCTTCACAATAGCAAGAGAAAACAGATGGAATTTGTATGGCATTTTAAATACACATTTACTTAATACTTTGCTTGTTTAAGAGATGACTTTCAGCCCTCTTGAAGTTCGGGTCACATTTCTACTTGACTTTTATGAAAACTGAACCAGCACTTCAAATATCAAAGAAAAAAAAATAAGGTAGAAACAAAGAATAAGGACAAAACCAAATGTATAAAGGCAATGAAGACACCAAAGTTTTCTTGCACTCAAAAAATAAAGGGCTGTATTGAAAAATCTCAGGTAGAATGAAACACCCCTTCTGCTTAATGTTACAGAAATCAGACATTTAGGAGAGGGTTCAGTAAAATGTATTAACTGGCTCAGATTCCATGATGCAAGCATTCAGTAAATGAGTTTTTGATATTTAGAGGAGCAATTCAGTGTCCTTTCAGGGAGGGGAAGCAACTGTTTTAATATAAATATAACAGAGCAACACCAGCAAAAAATATATTTTTGTGTTTTAAAAAAATTGAACACCAAAATCTTTACCCTCCACTTCCTGAAAGAGCTAGAAAGCTTTGAGAGCTTGCACACATAATTAAATTCCAGAACTATGACCATACACTTCTAATGTGCTAGAATGCTAACCTGAAAATTTGAACTACTGTTGTTTCTGTTAACCACCTCTTTTCTTTAAAAGGTGGTCTATGAATTTACCTCACTTTGCTAAAGGTATTTGAGGAAGTAATTTCCCCTTCAGAGAAAGAAAACTAAAGAGGATATCTCTGCGTCTGACACATCCTGCTCTCACAAATTTAAATCTTCAAAAGTCCCTACAAATGTGGGTGTGAATCCTTTTAATAATGAATTAGGTTCACTATAACACTTGTTACATGTTAAGAAGATGCCACTGCCTTCTCAGTTATATAGCCCCGTGATGAAACATTCATTTTCACCATACCCAAGAGCAATAGTCCTCATTAAGTTAACTTTTTTCTCTAGAATCACTTCATTTTATTGTCTAAACCTTTCTGGCTTATGTCCTGTTGAATATATCAATATTTAAAATTGAAAGAAATAAGTGAGTTTATTTACTTTTTAGGCAATCTACTCCCACTGCAAGAAAAGCTTTTTTTTTTTTCATGTTCTCTTTCTTTCCCTGTGGATTTGTCTTTTTACTAATTTAAAATTTTTAAGATCTGACCGGAGCTTTAAAATGAAAGTTAAAATTTACAAATTAAATATTGAGGTCACTTTAGAATTCTGATTAAAAAAAAAAAAAGTCTTTCTCAGGAAAAAAGTAGTAGCAATTTGTCAGTAAATATTTCTTTTTTTGCATACCTTATGTGAGAGCAATCACCCATACCAGAGAAGAGTCCTATTTAACCGAGCACTTCATCTTCATAATGGCAAACAACAAATGTCTGAAGAAAAGCACAATAATAGGACAAGTTTACTGTGATGCATCTCCAGACCCCTGTCTGATGCTTTTCTGCATCTTTTAAAAGCAGACATAAAAGTTTGCTTACATAGATAACTGCAGACAATTCTTCTCATAGTATTTAAATTATCACTGCTTGGTCCAAAACAGAAAAAGTAGTACTGAATCTTTACAAATTCTTTCTGTCAGTTTATCAGAAATAGTAAGAGTCAATTGTTTCTCTTCATTTTTTTTAACTCAGTGACAGAAAACCAGTCATTATCTCAGTCAGTCACAGGAATAAACAATGTTTACCTAGTTAAGCATTAGAGTCCTGAAATGTTTTTTAAATCCCAGCCAAACCTGCAGTACTGAGACTCCTGCATGGAGTTAATCCACTGAACTGGCTCATCAAGTCCAATTCACACGAATTATTTCTTCTTTAAGCTTAAGGGGAAAATAACAATAGTCAAATACTTCAGCATTTTAGGTGAGTTACAGGTAACTATTCTGCACTTGAACAACTTTAAGTATCCCGACTTCACTGGTGCAGCCCCATCCCAAGCTCCATGTGCAGCTCAGGCTGCCTCGGCTTAGGAAGGACCTCAGACTGTGCAGTGTCCGGAGGAGGGGCAGCCACGATGGTGAAAGGCCTCGAGGACGAGATTGATGAGGAATGGCTTGGCTCGTTTTACTTGTAGAACAGAAGGCTGAGGAATGCCCTCATCACAGCCTGCGACCTCCTCGTGGTGGGCAGCAGAGGCAGAGGAGCTGATCTCTCTCTAGTGACCAGAAGTAGGACACGAGGAAATGGAATGGAGCTGTGCCAAAAGAAGTGCAGATGGGACTCAGGGAAAAGTTCAACACTTAGAGAGTGGTTGGGCACTGGAATGGCTACCCAGGGCAGTGGTCACAGCACCAAACCTGGCTCAATCTGGATCATACTCTTAGTCATACAGTTTAGTTTTAGGTAGTGCTGCAAGGAGTAGAGAGGACTTCACCATCCTTATGGGTCCCTTTCAACTTCAAGTATTCTAGGATACTACACGCTTCATAGTTTTTTGCAGTTCATCAAGTAGTGTGCTCTGACTAAAGCATAATAGTAATCAGTTCCTGAACCATCACTTTATGTAATAAGATGTACAACACAGAGGCTGAAATAATTTTTTTTGGAGGAGCGTGGAAGATGGGTTTAGTTTAGAATTTGTAGTTTGATTTTTGATTTTTAAAAATAGTCTTCCTTACAACATTTCTCCAATTCTAAACCCCTGAAACTTTAAATCTTTTCTATGTAAGGAATTTTAAAAAGAACTTCTTTTGCAGTTCCATAATTGTGGAAACTAATAATTCTGAACACATAAATCTTGGATTTCCCAATATTCTTCTCCAACACGGTGATGAGAATTACTCAGGCATTTAGGATTATGAGACATAGGCATCTATTTAGCACTGTACAGAACTTTTAAAATCCCATCACATGCACTTTTTAGTTCCAACAAATCTCCACCAACCTTAAAAATTATACTTTGTCCATGTCAGTTTTATAGTGATTGTTAACTTCAATACTTTTTTCTTTAATGCCCAATTTTCTAAATCTCTTTTTAGCTATTAAGGAAAGAAAACACCTCCCATGAAAACAGAACTACTGAAAGAGATAGACAAACTAACAAGCACACTGATACTGCAGTAACACACATGGAAGTTGATTTGTGAAATGTTCCCTCTGTGATTTGCAGTGAAGCTTGCACATACCTTCAGGTGCCTAAGAGCTGCCTAGTTCAGAAGTCCTCAGTCTGGAGAAACATGGACTTCTGCAGTTTGTCAGACTACTTGGCAAAGCCCTGCAATTCAATCTGCAGACACAAAGTTTTGAGCTGTTTGGTTCAAATGATAATGATCAGAGGATTACATTATGGTAAAATAATCACCAGCCAGACAATTTCATATGAGTACCTACCTGTACAAGGCACCCACCATAGGAACGTTAAAGACTCACACACAGAGTGTCTGAGTAACAAAACTTGCCATACAAAGGACAAGATAAGCTGCACAATGGTCTGTCAAGAGGCAACGTAGCCACCTGAGCACAATGACTAACAGGAGCAAAGAAAGCAGGATATGCAGTATCTAGGCAGAGCAGAGGAAATTCCCACCCCCTGTTGGAGGGGGACAACAGCCTAAAACCAGAAGATATTAGCATAGAACATCAAAGAAGAAATGACAGGACCGCTTCAGTGTCACTTTCAAACAGTACTCAAACCTATCACCTTACACTCAGCAGGTACCAGCCATTAAGGACCTTAAAGCCACCAGCACTAACTATACAGAGATCCCTACAGGTAGCTCCATTGGACAGTATACTCACCGCTAACTTAGAATACAGTTGCTAAAATGTTTGTGACCCTGTCATGGTGATTAATATGAAGAAGTGACTACTAGCAAGATGTGCTACTAGGGAACAAATTTAAAACTGGCCCAACTTGTCAGTTGTCAAATTCCCATCACAACAATCTCCAGCTTCCTGACAGCAATATACACATGTGGTGTGTTTACTTTTAGATGTGCAAATATCTATTTATATAAAGTTATCCCATCTATTCAGTTGCAAAAGCATCTTGATGCTCCTCAAAATTCTGAACAAGTGAAAATGCTGCTTAAGCTTGAAAAGAAAAGGAATAAGAGACATAGCTCACAGCAGAGGTCATCGGTAAATGGGAATTGATTAAAAAAAAATTTCACTGAGTTAAATGCATCTGTTTCCAACTATAAATTTTGCTGGACTCCCTCTCTCTTCACAACAAAGCTCCTGAGATTTGATGGTACTCTGATTAGTTTCTTCAGCTCATCAGAATAATAAGCCTCAGCTGAAGAATGATCTCATCCTTCTCCCATGGGTGCAAAGGTGAAGATGAACCAGCTTTCAATCTATTGACAAACGGAATGGTCTCCTTTACACAATAAAAGGATATAATTTGCATTGGCATTCACATTTTATGATCATTGTGGACATTGAACAATAGTTTAAATGAAGCTCACAAGACCAGAGCTATAGGCAAAAGCATAGCAAATTTTCCCTTATTCTCTGAGGTATTTCGTAATTTAATATTTAAATTTTAAGAACATGCCAGAGTAATTAATTACTATTGGATATAATTTGTATGCATCATCATATTTACACATCAAAAATATAACCTAATTTGCTAAAGGAAGTCTTATACAGTGCATTTTGCAACGTTACAGGCACTTGAATTAATTAGATGGTGTTTGAAATCCTCAGAGTCTTTTCCTTCACACCTTCTTGAAAAAAGCTTTGGTATTTATTGTTTTGTCTTCTACCAGGACAAAGAAAATATTTCAGCACTTTTCAATCATTTTGAAGAGAATAGACTAGCAAATGATCATCTGAATATTTATGATGTGATGTATAGAGAACAATTTAGAACATTTCCATTGCAAATATTTGAAAAGAGAAGTCAAAACAGAAATGATGTTATCTAATTAGACAGGTCTTAACAATTAATTAAAATTTTGCTTAACAGTTTGGGAGTCCTCTTTCAAGGTACCTTGAACAGGTTAATTGGATTCTGAAGAACATAACAGAAACCCCTTGGCAAACCACTGTTTTCAAGTATAAAAGTTGTTTATAGGACTGGTGAAAAAAGCAGCCACTAAAGTGTACTTTGCAGAGATGGAGCAGTTCAAAAGATTCTGCCTAAGCACAACGGTCTCATTTGACTTAATGTTTGTACAGATTTAAATATGTTTCTTTAACGATATCACAACGGTTTGATGGTTTTAGCACGTTTTGAGACAACTGTTGAAAACATCACTGAAACAAACCAGGCCAGTACTACTGCAGCTAAGATGTGTATGCGAAACTGGAAAAGTTTAAATTAATTGAGAAGTTGTAATCATTATAATGGTTTGTTGTCAAGCCACTGCCAATTTTAGCAAAATTTTTTAAAAACACCTTCGTTCCAAAATTTAAAAAAAAGTCCTTCAATTGCTATACTTTCAAGCTTCATCCTCACAAATTTGGATTTTGGTCCACTTCTTTTTGAACACGAAACAATGGATGCCTAATTACATAGACACCTCTGAAAAATTTATTCTTAATGCAACTTTTTAAACTTCCTACAATTATAAGTGATTTGTTTTAATCTGCAAGAACTGAAGCTCCCTCTAACTCAAGTGAGGCAGACTCTCCTCCCTTCTCCCACCATGCTTTCTATCCAGAGCTGCATTCAACACAAAATGCATGGATTGTCGTCCTGGCTTCATTTTGGTTCATCTTTATAGAAATAATTAACAATAATTTACAGGGAAATTTAAAGTGCAGTAATTGAAGACTGAGCATGAAAATCTGAAAGGTACAAAATCCCACTACTTTATTTTTTTTAACAAAACAAAAATTCCTATTTATTTTTACTCTCATGGAATACTACCACTGAGAAGGTATAAATAAAAAGAAATTTGTCAAGACTTAAATAGGGTTCCTAAAATCATCTCAGCTTAATACAACCAAAAAAATCACAGAGAAGTATTTATAAACACTTTTAATCACTCAGATGTTCTTTTCCCCTCTTATAGAATTAGTCACAGCTAAATAGTGCATAAAATAATTACATGGTTTGGGTAAAAAAGAATTTGACATAATCACCACTGCATATATTAATATTCTAATTTTACAGTTTTGTTTAGAGTATGTGCAGTATTACAGTTATAAATTAATTATGCAATGGTTCGTCCTTTGTGTATTAACTACCTTCACAAGTAATCAGCCAAGAAAACAGAAAATAAAACATTACCCAAAAAATTCACTTCACCACACTATTCTTTGATCTCTTTAATACATTAAAGATTAATTAACTCTCGATTATATTTTCATTATTATTTTCTGGGTGTAGCTGAGAACAAATCCAGCTTCCTGCAGGCAAACATTCGCCATCTAAGAAAGTCAATTTCTATAAACATAATCAATCTTAGGCATGAAATTGTAATACACACCCTGCCCTAAACAGCTAAAAATCCAAATCCAAACCCCCTAAAGTAACATAAATTTCAGTCTATTTCACTGTTAATTGTTATTCTGTTACACATAAAATAATTAAGGATTCCCACTGGATAGAACTGTTGCTGAAATTTCTTTTCACATCTTGGGCTAACTAGGTGAGTTTCTTCAAAGAAAGTAGTACTGGGTGAAGAATCTGTATCACTGTGATTTGCCAAAATTCAGTTTATGCATAATTCATTTAGTATTATTTTAGAATATTTAAGCATCTTCCAGATATAGAGCAATTTGTGGTTTGTTTTTTTTTTTTTTTTTCTTTTTACAATAGGGTTTTTGGTGGTTTGGGGTTTTTTTAGGAAAGGTTTTCTTAAACAATAATTCTTCTGCATATTGATTTCGCAATTGAAAAAGTACTCATTTATATTAGAATTCTCAAGACAGCAAGAGAAACACCATATCATAATACCATCATAAATATACATGCAAATTCAATTAAGTGTTTCAATTATCTTTAAGGGATGCCTAAAAACATCTCAAGTGAAGACAAAAATTGGCAAATTATTCAAGTCTACGTTAAGCATCAGGATGACTGGAAAGAATGTTTTCCATGGTTAAGATTCCAGTTACCTACATTTCTTCATCTTCTTTGTAACCACTCCCTAATTTCCTTGTAAGAGTATTGTGTGCGTTTTCCACAAGATCTCAGTCATATGGCATTTTAGGGGATCATATGGGCAAAACTTCAGGGGTTTCAGATTAGAAAAAAATAGATGTAGCTTCAACAACAGATTTTGCCTTCACAAAGGTTAGATGTTGGAGAGGTTTCCTTTTGCATATACATTTTATTGTGCACAATAAAAACTAATGCTTTGAGAAGATTGAATTATTAAAAAGAACATTGGACCGTGCAAGAATTTACCCCTTTTAGAAACCAAACCAAACAAAATAACACACCCCCCTCCAACATTATTTTGCACAGAGGATGAAGAAAGAAAAGACAATCGGCATCTCTAAAGAGTAACCTATCAAGGAAAAAAGAGTTCATCACAAATAGTTTTCTCACACTGCTGTTACTGTTAGACACAAGTTAAGAGATCAGCCTTTTTATGCAGCAAATTAGTGTCCAACAAATGAAGGACCAAAGGGAAGTATCACACTTTCTTCCATGCCTTGTACGGCCAGAGTTAAAAATTACCTGTGTGGGATCTGGGCTGAGCTCTTGCAGAGATTTTTTTTATTCACATTTTGCCTAACTGAACTGCAGCCACTTCCCAGAAGGAGGGGAGCTCCCAGCCACTCCTCTCATGTGTCAGTATAAAGGCTTCTCTCAGGTCTGGGCTGCAGGACAGTCAGCAAAATCCTCATTTATTTAACAACCCAAATGAACATTCTACTGTTGTATTCTGTCTAAAGAGTATTTCACATATGATTGACAATTATTAGCCATTATCTACCCTAAGCATTATTTTGTCTAAATACAAAGATTCTGAAGTTAATTGGACAAAATGTAGATCCTGTAATCCATACTATTCACCTCATTAGTGTTAAGCCTTTCCCCAGTTCTCCAATTTAATTGCAAATGTTTGGTTCACTGAAGCTAATATCCTTTTTGTCATTGTTTTTCAGTTACAATCAACACAACTCTGCCAAAGATATAGATTACCAATAAAGGTTTATCCTTTTATAATTACTTCAAAGTTCATACCAGACAAACAAAACTCATTATTATGCAGGCTAAACAAAATGGCAAAGGATTTTCTGATACTGAATATTCAACAAATCAATGCAGGTAAGCTGTCTTCATAAAAACATGACAAGGCTTTATAAATTTAAGGCATTTTGGAGCAGCATTTAGATGTTTCTGGTGTTCAGAATATTGCTCAAGTGCAAATATGAACAGCTTTTGAAAACCTTATGGCTCAATAAATTGTTTCAAATGCCATTGTTTTAAAAGAGATTGAGCCAAAATTAGAGTTTTAACTTCTGAACTGATAACTTCTTTTGAATTTCTATTTATGATTTTAATAAACCTTGCAATGATTTTACAGATACAATATTTAATACATTCACTTCTTAATCTGATTTGTGATACTCTGAACATGTAAAGCCACGGAATTAACTCAACAGGTCACCTAATCCATTATAAAAGCCGCTCCCATTAGGTGAACTCCAATGGGAATAAGAGATTGCTCTAGTAGCAAAATTAATCACCTGGAGATAATTTTCTTGAAAAATGTTATAGCTTTAATCATATAACTCTATTCTATTAAGTCCTGAAATGAAAACAAAGCAAAAAAAAAAGGTTATATTTATATCCTATACATTTATTATATAGGTTCACATATTGCCAGCATGAAAATGAAAGGTATATTAACACACATAATATAATTAAATTATTACTAATTTCAAGCCACTACTCAAGTACATTTACAATGGAAGGAAAACATTCTGGATTCCAATTTTCTCTTAGGTTATTAATATTTTCCTGACAGTAACAAATTTCTATGAAAAGATAACTTTTTTTTTTACGTTTCCTGGGGATACTATGGATCAAACACTGCACAAAAACCTCAGGACCTTATTTTTCATATCTGCAGATACTGTTATTGTACTCTCAGCAAGTAGCACAACTTGCACTGAGATAAGAACATACTTGCTGCTTGTTGTTTTCCAAACGCTATCAAGGAAATAGCAACAATACCAAAGAGTAGGTATTACTCAAAGTGATGTGCTTTGTTAATCCCATTTTATATCATTCTGGTAAGCGCATAAAGTGCGCTTGGCCCAGTAGGACAAATTTATGCTGGAAACCACAGTTATGCCCATTCATCCGGCCTATCCTCAAAACTCAACACAGCCACAAAAAATTTATTTTCAGGGTCATGTGTTACCTGAGTTCTCTGCTTGTTTTCCTTAAGCTAAATACCATCACACTGCTGAAGATGTAAGTAAGAATTTACTCTCATACCTTGGATGAGAACAAATATGCTATTATGGGAGGGGAGAGAGAAATGAAATCAAAAGGGGTTTGTGAAATAAAAAAAGAGGGAAGCCAGGGCTTAAAAATATACTGATGCAATCTTAAATGTATGTTCAGAGCATTGTACAAAACCAAAGAAAATTAACAGATATGAAATACACAACTGGAAAGAGCTTCAATTTGAAGTGGATCACACTTCAATAACCAGCTGGTGATGGAGTATTTCTTTGTCTCTTCAAAGCAATTTAAATTGCTTCTCAGGTGCAGTGACTTGGGCAGACACAAGTTCAAGAAAATAGAGATCATGTTGCATCTTCCCTAAAGGTAGCTACAGATACTTTATAGCCATTGTGGTATTTGCACTCCAGAAGGAAACCCAAAATGTGAAGTGATGGTTTCAGAGTGATTTGCATCTGTTTGGTTGAGAAGAAACACAAATTATTAAGTACTGAAGTTTTAGGCACCACTCTGGCTCTCCTGCTTATCGGTTTCAAGGGACTTGCTGCACTTCATTCAAGGTCAAACTATCTGGCAGTCTTTGGATATACAATGAAACCCACTCTTTGGGTTATATAATGAAATCTTCTGTAACTTTTTTCCTGAGCCAGTCAGAAAAAATATTTTTTTCTCCCTCATAAGCAATCTAATAGAAAAATCTCCCTTTGAAATACTTCAGAGATTTTTTTCATTCTTCAAATTAAATCTCCATATTATTTCCTTTAGAATTTGACTACAATACATTACAACAACCTGAATAACTGCAAGATTTCTTATTTCCTTATAAAGATGGCATAATCAGTGGAAAATAAATTCCCTGGTTGAGTAGACAGGTATGGGGGAACACTGGAAGAGCACACATCAATACACAGAAAAACCCTTTGATGCACAATGAAATTTGTTGCTTTCTACATGGTTTTCCCCCAGTTTTTTTTTCATGAGTTATGTTATTCATTTGACACTGAACCACCTGCTCCTCAAGGGTGCCATAGTTGCTCCTTGTTACTTTGTAAGTTGAACCTGACATTTTGTTTTGCCTTACATCTCAGTTTCATTGTCACTCAGACCTTTAGAAACTGTAGATGCAATACTGTAATCTATTCTCAAAGTGATATTTAAATCCTACGTGCTTCACTCAGATCACTGTGATAGGTCCCTTGAAACCTCTTGTCAATATGAATTATCAGTCATATTTTGTTTCCTGTTAATCAGCTCCTATTCCTCAATATCATTCTGTAATACAACTGGGTTTGGTCCTACTTTGACAGGACATAATTTAAAAATACATATTTAAAAAAACAGTCTGCCTTTATTCTAGAGTTCTTTCTTTTATCAAATCAGAACTGATGTTACAATGACTATTAGATTCATTTATGCACAACTACTTCAGTTCAGCTTACTTGGTTTTTTGTAAGTTACTTGATGGGGTCAATAAGAAAAGGGTTTACTGGAGTTGTTCTGTATTACCAAAAGCATCCCAAAAATTAATAGAACCACCATGAATAACATAACAAGAAAAATCAATATATTATGTTAAAGTTAAAATTCAAGTTTCTACACAGGGTTTGCCTGAAAGCTGTGGACATTTTAATTCTCTGTAAACTCAGGGACAGCCATAATAATTGCCATGGAGGGTCACTGCAGAGACAGAGTACTTCTCCTTCCAGCACATTTCACTGTTGCGCTTGGCACCAGCACGTGCATCATGCATTCTTAACCCAAGATGAAAACTACAATCAGAAGATTTTGCTAAGAATTCTAAAGTCACAAGTCCCCATGAAGTTTCACCAAAGGAAAAAAATATCAGAACCTTCTTCATAGGCATGGATTATCACATTGTAGGCAAAATTCTGCAACAAACATTTAGGAATGCACTGTTTATTAGTATTACCATTATTTCCCCAGAAGGTCTTAATCAAAAAGTCAGGATTGAAGGACAGAATGAAAGTATCATCAGTATGAAACTTCAGAAACTGCAGACACAAATTGTAACCGAGATGTTTGCTTCCCTGCTTAACTTGGTTTAGAGCTTATTCCTATCCATTTTGATGTTAAAGACAACACTGAATGTGAAATCATCTTCCCTGGTAAATATTTGTTACATTTTATGTGTTTAAGAAAAATTAGAATATCTACAGTCCATACTCAGCCCAACCCTTAAGTAAGTCCTATATTGTGCATCAGTGTTAACTCCCACATTCCCTCAAATACGAACATGAGCAAAAAAAATGAAACATATATTTTGCAAAATATCTTAGTGGGTGTTTTGTTTCCATCCACTATAAAGATTCTTTAGCGTCATTACCTCCACCTCGATGATGGTATGTTCTCTTCAGAAACACAATATATGGCTTTGGCACAGAGAGGCATTGCAGAGCAGTTACAAAAGCATCCAAACAAAAGAGAAAATGTGATTTGATTTGTGGTTTGTTTTTTTGGGTTCTTTTGGGTTTTGTTTGTTTGTTTGTTTCTGCAAAGAGAACACCACAGCATAGGCTTCTGGAATGCTTTAAATATTTGTCAGACAAATCAGAGAACTTTATTTCCTAAAGAAAAGTTGACTTATGTTAACTTTTCTTAAATTAATCTAATACTTAGATTAATTTGATAATACAATTTATGATATAGCACATGGAACTCTAGTTCCCCAAATATTATTAATTCATTCCACAAACATATATTCAATTTTTAAATAGAAACACACACTTTAAACATGATAAAATGGAAGAGTGGTAAAAAACCACATGTGCCTGTCATCTACTGTTCACACTGAAGACTGCAAAATTGTTTCCTTATGATTCAAACTCTCACGACAAATAACTGCACTGTCATTTCTAGTGCCACAGTACATAATACTGAATGCATTGCAAAGACAGTAGTTAATCATATACTCAAGCAAAAACACCTGACATGAAAACACAAGAAGCTGCTGATTTCTCAAGTCATTAGCATTTTTCAGTAGGGCTTGTGCTATGTACAACTTTACCTTTCCAGAAACATAGTATAAATGGAAGGATTTTTCTCACGCAATTTCTTTGTCATCTGGTATCCCACATCCAAGGGATTTAAAGCATTCTATTATAGTCTTTTCACAGTAGCTCAGTTAGAAAAAACATGGTACTGATAATGCCATGTTGTGGGTTCAATCCCTTTATGGACCATTTTGTCAAGAGTTGCACTCAGTGATCATTGTGGGTTCCCTTCCATTTCAGAATATTCTGTGATAAGTTAGAATAATATATATATATAATATCTGATAAGATACCTGGCAGTACTTTCTGTTCTGCACAACTGAAAAGAAATGGTTGACAAGTTGAAGAGGGAAGACAATGGTTGGCTGCGAAAGCAGCATTTTTACAGGGTTATGCAGTGCCTCCTCTAATTTTTTATTAGATATTTTAGTCCATGTAACTGAGCTTTTAAATGTCATTCCTCAGTGTTTAGAGATCAGGTTGACATGTTAAGGAAGCTTCCCTGTCTGACCATAGAGCCACCTGCACCAGGACTGAGGGCCCCTGGCAGCAGCAGCTCGGGAGAGCTGATGAGTCCCTGCTTGAGTCCCCACAGCCACACCAGGCTTCCTCAGCAGCTCGACCTTGGGTATCGCAGCACAGTCTCAGATGTCCAGATCATTCAAATAATTCAGTCTTGGTGCAGCAGCCAAATAAAGTAAGAGCTTGAGCTAGTGCCTCTGAGGAGGGACCTTGAACAAAGGAGACCCTGGGATTTATACCCTCCCAGTCCGAGCACGGGAAAGCCCGGGGGTGGTGGGCTCCAGCTGTACCTCCCAGTGTCAGGTCCCTGCCTGTGCCACCAGTCCCTGGACCCTTTGCTCTGAAAATTGTTGGCAGTTCATGGCCTTTGGTCACCCAGGGCTCAACCTGCAGCCAACAGTGCAGTTGCACCCAGCTTCCTGCACTGCATGTTTACCTCACAAAGAGATGCAGATAGCTATGTCCAACTGGTCCAGACACTTGTCCCTCTTTTCCCTTGGAAAAGAGAACCATACCATACATATTTTAAATCATGGAAGATTATGCCAATGTCACCTGGATGTGGAACAAGTGGACAGACAGACGGCCAAGAAACCAGACTCAAGGTGGTATAATCTACAACAGCTTTATCAGGATGTGAAAGAACACCAAGATTTTGGCACTTGATCTAACATTGTCTCTTAATAAACCAAGAAGATTTTTAGATTCTCCTGATCATGGGTATACAGAAGATAGAATTTTTTTTCAACCAAGCACAGGATATGCTTTATTTCTAGATAGATATAATAGTTATAATTGAAAATTGTAGCTAAGTATTCAATTCAGTCATTTCAATCTTTCCCCTGTATCAGACACAATGTCAAAGGTATATCACTACTTGCTAAAAGGACTTATGAAATACAGATACACTCTATCAGGTTAAAAAACAAACAGGAGATAAACAGTCCTAATCCAAATCATCTAGAGACAGATTGTTGATAACTTCATTTAGCCTGAGTGATATCTTAATTCACATGTACTCCCTTTATTTGTACTTTTAGACACAATTTAATCAATGAGTCTACAGAAATTTCATTTTAATACTATGCTAGCACTTGCCAATCAGTAAGTAGCCACTAATGTCAGCCTCTTTCAGGAAGCTGACTGAAAATTTACAAAAACATTGGCAAAGTAACAGTTCCGAAGCCAACTGTTCCACAGTGACACCGAACAATCTGCATGGCTGGACGAAAGCAGCTGCTTTGTACATGGAGAGAAAATTCCCTCTTCTATATTGAATGAATTCTTGGCTTGTACAGTATGAAGTCTACAGCATGAATGGCTTTCTAACTGTTGCTGAAACAGTGCCAAAACACATTTCTTACTGTGGAAAACACTAGGACACCCAGTATGAACAGCTACCAGCTTCATTCAGAGAAGCCAAACAGTCTGTTTAGGATGGCTGCAATGTACAAGACACATTCAGCATTTGTTGCCATCTTTCTTTATTTTATCACAAGAACTGTGTGGGTATTCTGCACTCACTTCAGATTCGTGGCCTCCAGAGGCACATAATTACATCAGATATATATCCTTAGATGCAATATGCTTTAAAATATTATCCCGTTTTCAAGTAGACTCTGAAACCAAAAAGAAAAAGGAAACTAAGCCCCAAACTCCCAGAACAGGCAGTATTAGCTGCATTCATGTGTCTGTTTGTACAGGCACTAAATGTGGGGCTGGGAGATGAGGACTGCAATTTTGGATAGCACCTGTCTTAATAGTTGTCCTTTTGTGAAACTGTAATTTATTTTCAATTACTTCCATGAATAACCTTTGAAAATGTGTGCTGATACTTTAGGATATTTAATTAACTAATTAACTAATAATAAGAGATGTTACAAACAATCAGATATATTTTTAAACAATTTATCGCTTGTATTAATGCTCAGATCCTTTGAAATATTTGCATGATATTCCAGGTTTCTTTTAATCAAATGCTGCCCCAAGTTGTAACCTTTCTAAAATCTGATATTTTATCTTCAGCTTAAATTTTGCATCTTTCCCAGAACAAATTGGCAAAGGGAGCAAACCAGTGGAGAGACCAGCAGAAAAACTGTAATTTTCAAATTGATTTGTAAACAGCCATAACACAAAGCAGGCATTAATTTATTGGTGCACTGGAAACCTCTGGCTAATTTACCAACCCAAGCACTGCGTAGTACAGAAAGCACTTGGAAGGAAAGAGTCAGAGAGGTCACTGCCTGAGCCACAGCTCATTTCCACTGAGGTCCTGCACAGCCACTGGCTCTGACCAGCTCACATCACACACTCTGAAAAGCATTCCCCAGGCCTGTCTTTCCCAGCCAAATGTGACAAATAACAGGCATTAATACAGATTTGAAAAGCCTTATAACCATTCTATTAGTTCAAGTAATTCACAGTATTTGATTAGATTGCAAATAGGTTTCTGCTGCATCTGCAGACCTGAATCACCACTATTACCACTGTCAGGCAGGAGAAAACCCACTCACTCAAATCTCTGTTGGCACCTTTGCTGGGAGCACTTACAGGCATTTGAGTGCTTTGTGTCAGCTTTGCAGGCACGGTGCAAAAAACTCCTTGCTGCATCTCACCTGAGAGCCTGTAAGGCTTCGGTAGGCTTCAGTACAATTTGTTCAGAGTCCTTCAGCTACCAAAATTTGAGTAAGCCTCTCAACACAGGCCCTGCAAAAGGTAGGGGAGCCTATTCCCTGCACTCCTCCACCCCTGCATGTTCTGCAGGAAGCTATGAGAGCCCTGTCCTCCCACTCGCAGACTGCCACACCAAGGTGGGAGCTGTTCTCTTGATTAACATTTCACTTAAACAACAAAATTCTTAATAGAATACTATTAATAAGGCATAAGAACTACATACAACAGGCAATTGTCTCAAACACGTTAAATTTATATGGGCATGGATGGAAAAGGCAACAGAAAATGAGCAGGATTTAACTTCTTCTCTTCTTGTCTTTTTGCTACACTACTGCAATCAAAGGACTTGCTAGCTTCTCTTTCACAAATCTATTGTGAGAGGTACATCTTTGTGATTAGAAAAGCTGCAAACCCAGCATTCTCTTAGCCCAGCAAGTCTGTTTCTCAGGACAAAGACAAGTCTCTGTTTCCCAGCTTTGTGACAAACTTACTTCTCTCTTTTGATGAAAAAAGGATTTTCCATGACCCTCAGAGGTTTCATGTTAACAGAAGCTATTTCTGCTCAATCAAGTGGCACAACAGGTCCCCACTTTGGAGAAAAGAAAACTAGGGAAGTTCAAACAGCTCAGGCAGGCATTCCAGGGGGATCTGTAGGAACCTCCATGCTGGCTTTATGACCCCACTGCTCAGAAGGTGAAGGGTGAAGCCAGAAAGGAGGCTGTACCAGGTTGTTGTGCAGAGCATCCTCATCACACTCCCAGCCCAATGGAAGCAAATAGCATTGCTCAAATGTTTAAGCACAGAAAAGCAGAAAAATTAATACTTTTTTTCCCAGATGATTAACGAAATTAAATTTCAAGTCCATGACTTCTTAAAAGAAGATGTTTTCTTTCCTAGCACACAGTGTTGCTTTGGACTCAGCTCATTAAGACACAACAAATACATCACCGTTTAGGAGCCCAGGTGAAAAAGTTTTGATACTCCCAAATCTATTTATACATGAGTGTCATGGATTATAAAGAATGAAATTTGTTCATATCTGTAAACATATTCAATTGAAATTAATTTCCTTTTTAAAATAGCAGTGTGTCTTGTACAGCTTCTAAGATGGCAGAAAAAAAAGCAATGATTTTGATCTGGGATTTAATTTTCTATATTTAAGCACAATTTGGTGGTTTACAGCACTAGTTGGGTTAGAGCAAATATTGCATTTTAAAACTTTATGGAACTAATTTATAGTGTAGGGTAGGCACAGACTTGATCTCCTGGCAGCAAAATTTTATGTTTCCATTTCAGCAATGCTGCCTAACACAATAATATCAGGCCAGCAAATCTTAAATATAAGTTAAGCTAACATGATCCATTGCCTTATAAAGCAAAAGTACCCTGTGGAGTCATGCTGAATATGCCAAGTGATTTTTCAAAATTTAATCATCTTAAATGTCAGATAAAGGTGCTTTTCCTGTCATTCTTTAAAACCAGGAAAGAAATCTGAGTGTGCCTTCAAGTTATACAGAAAACTGTTTGAAAATAGCTATGTTAAAATATTAATCTGATGTTTGCTAAATGTAAGGAAGGAAATATCGATATATTTTATTGAAAAAATAAAGAATTGTGTATTTCCCCAATAAAGATCACCAGTTGTCATATCAATATAGATATTACTATTTCCTTCTAAGATCAATTTATCTTTTGATGATGCTTCCAGAGTAGATGTACAGTGACAGCAATGATATTCTGATAAAAATCTTAGTATGCTTCTAATCAAACTTTTGTTGATGTTAACTGTTAACTGATAAAAGAAACAAGTTGGAAGGTTTTGTAGCCATGTTCCTACCCACTCTTGGAATGAGACTGACATGAAGGCTATTCAATAGAAGGTTGCACAAGGATATATGATGTAACAGGCTCAAGCTCCTTGTGTCTGAATAAAAAGTGGGAGCTGAATTATACTGAGGAATTTGAATACTTGTAAAATAAATTATGACTTAATTTATACTGCCTCCCCTAAGGCCAGCTTATTGGGATGAGGGAAAGAGGATGTCTCAAATTATTTGTTGGAATTTCACCTTTAGAAAGGCCGAATATCATTATACAAAATTGAGCAAAATAAAATAACCAGCATGTCATAACTGACACTAGAATATCTCAGAGAAAAAGAGAGATAAGAAAATATTACAGTTAGGTAAAAGATTAAGTTATTAACTTTTTTAGACTATGAAGAATAGGCAGGTCTGTGAACTGAGGACAGTGTCTATGGATTTCAATCTACCCATTCTGTTGTCTCTTTACACTCATGTCATGTATGAAATACTTCACATTTACAGTTTGAACACTACCACCCAGATCAAAGCAGTCTGTAAAATGCTCTACATCCTGCAACAAACAGAATTTCATTTTAGGAGGATGTCAGGCTTGGAATAAGCTTTGAGCCATCATCTGATCTTTCAAAACCTGTAACCTTACTTGGCAATTTACACACAGAAATGAAATGTGCACAATGAGCCATGGTTAAATTCAGGTAACACTCCTATAAATAAGGCTGTGATAGAAAACTACAGCAGACATCAGGACTGCAGCATTCACTTTAGCACACACTGTATTATACTCAGGAACAGTGGAATGGTAAAACAAACATCAATGCCCCTCTCTCCCCTCCCTCCACCCCTCCAAAAAAAAACCAAACCAACAAAACCCAACACACAACAAAAGCAAAAAACTAAACCAAAACAACATCCAAAAAATCCACAAACAGAACAAATGAAAAAACAAACATACAAACTACCAAATCCAAAAAAACAAACCAAAACAACCTCCAGGTGCATTAAAAAAAAATCTCTCCAAAAAATAACACAAAAAATCCCCAAGATAAACCTTAAGAGAACAGAGGCAATGCCTACATCTTGAAAGGTGCTCAGAGTACCTATGGCTCCACAAGTTACAATGAAAGCTGAAGAGAAGCTAAGAACCCTGCAAAAAGATATTCCTGGAAATTGCCTGCATAAAACCCACTTTGAGGGATAAATACCTTTTTGTACTGTGCATGCAATGCAGCCATGCTTTCTACCAATAAGGCATATCATTTTTATAGTCATTCACTGATTATTGAAGTCTTTTATATATATCTATTTCATTCTCTGCTCCAAGTGACACAAACTATGCTTATGAGAAGGCCTCAAGTAGGTTTGTAAACATGAAGACTAAAACCTCTTCTCAATAAAACTCAATCACCAGACTAAAGACATCCAGTGACAAATTAATTAAACGACAACCATTGTTCCATTTCTCTATTCAATGACTATGAACAAGATATAAAAGGCAGCTCTGGTGTTATATATTCTAGACAATTTTTACTCATCTTGAGACTCCAAGTATGCAAATGAACAGTGGCAGGAGTAGCCACTTAATCCTATTGACTGTTTCCTGTAGCTGTGCTGGAGTGGGCAGTGGTGCCTCGGAAGCGTTCTGCTATGGCATTATTGCTTCCACAGCTCCAGGCAGCACATCAGGAAATGGCATAGACCAGCATAAAGAGCTTCAGTTCCATGTATTTCAGCTACTTTGTCTATTTAATCAAGCTACTTTAACACACAGTCTGTATAAAACCAGTACTCTCCAATCACTTCACTCTCAGGGTTTATCGTGCATACGGGTTTTAACATGTTAATTCAAGTGTTCCTTGACATTCATGACCAGCTTACAGCAGCTGCTGTAACTGTGGAGGGAACCCCCTCTCCTGTGCTGGACTGGAGAGCTGGGAGCCTGGCAGGACAGAGTCTTGGCCTCAGGCAGCCCCAGGACTGCCAACAACCAGCACAATTTCGAGTAGCCATGCTCCCATCTCTTGTAGAAGGGCTACCAAACCAGGAAAGAGGTAAACACTACAGCAACCTGAACAGAGCTCATGTTGTTATTTTATCTACTTTGCTATTTCTTTTTTTTTCAAACATGACTAGATTATGTCTAGCTCTTCCGTTTGGTGAACACCCTGTTTTACACACATATTAGAAAATTATTTAAGTATATTGGTGAAATATAGGATAGTTACTTTTTCATTTTCTTTACCAAAAACATGTAAAACAACACAACTGCCATATTTTAAAAGTCATTGCCTTCTTGATAATTCACTGAGGGAACATCAAAGTCCAAAGGAAGCAAAACACCAAGCAATAGACACTTAGAGGCTGCTAATTGCCAGAATAAGCATTTTACTCTGCATGGGAAAGAAAAGAGTTTATGCTTGACTGCATTTTCTACTAAATCCACAAATTACTTGTCAGTTCATCTTGTTAAAAATTACATTATTTATTTACCTTATTGCAGCTACACAACTTCTAATATGGATTTACTTGTCCCAATCACTTGTGTCCGTACAGTTTATCATCTTCATCAATTTTATTTTTGTGACACTGAAATTCCTCCCAAATTTTCTTGTTCAAGACAAGAAAAATAGGAAACAAAATGGATTAAACACCTATATGTTATATAACCGCATCTCAGTCATTTTTACTTAACATTTCCAATGTCATAAGTTTATTATTCAGCATTCCATTCTCATTTGACTAGTCACTGCACAGTACTCATTCAGTTCTGGTGGCCACTGGACTGTGATGCAAAAGTTTCTTCTGTTTTGATTATTATATGACAATCTACATGCTCACAAGGTAGCAAGCCTATGCAAGTGCTATTTGCAAAGAAGATGCTCCTAAGTAACTACAAATAAAATCAGTTCCCAGCTGACTAGAAACGGTACTAAAAACTAAAAAATAACTAAAAAATACTAAAAACATAAGAATAACCTCAGTTTAGATACAAAAGATGGCACGAGTGAGCATGATCAAACAATTTCTCCAGTTAAATAATTTTTTACCAAAATATACTGGAGACGGAATAAGAAATGTTTCTGGAGACATATTTATATAATTTTCTTGTCCTGTGAAACACTATCTGAGTTTTACCTGGTCTTTGTTCTAAGTTTTGCAATACAAGCCTGTGAGCTAAGCAACAGGACACTGAATAAGAGACTTGGAAACAGTCACATAACATTTGTTCTTTTAAGGGTAGAAAGCATATAAAATATTATTTCAGATTTTTAAGCCATCCAGCATAAATTAAAAGTGATGATGAAGCCAAATTTTTACCAGAAATTCAAAGCAAGGCAAAAAGTTAAAGAAAATCTGGCAAGAACTTTCCCTACATACACAAAAAATGAAAACACATTAAATACTCTCTTTATTTTAAAACATAAAACAAACTTTTGTTTTCAAAAGACTAGGGAGAGAGTCTTAAAGACAAAACCACAAAAAATAAACAAGTGACATGTAGCAGAAAGAATAAGTTGTGCCTCATCTTTTGTTCCTCTCTAAAGTAAGCAAGATCTAGAACTAAGAAAAAGAAATCCTAGAAAACTTCTAAAGGTTCATAAAAGTAACTACGATTTGAGATTTTGTTTATATATTAAGAACATAGTTTTCCTTAAACCAAGGTATAAAATGTAATTGCTAGAAGTTCCATTTTTCTTAGCTGAAAGGACCTATTCATATGCCAATCAGTGACATTCCAGATTGCTGCGACCTGCAGTTCAAAGATTCATCCCCTCTGGGCCAGGTGAGCACATTCTCAACAATTTCATCAAGAAAGTTCAAGCACCCCAGGGCTTTCCAGTTTACAAACCATTCAGAATTCTCTCTCAGTCAGGTAACCTTCTGGGATTCCTTATTTATAGCTTAATCAGTGGAACGAGGTCTGTAATGCCAGGATGCAGCTTCACCTGGGACAAATCCCTACCATACTGCAACAGGTGCTTTAGACAACCATCTAATGCATTTCGGAATTTTTTTGAAGTACATTCTGCCATTATTGCTACAAAAAGAGAATGTAAGTAAAAGTTCATTGGGTTCTTTTTTGTTCAGTTTACTTTTTTTTTTTTTTAATTTGGTTTGGGTTTTTTGGTTTTTTTGGGGTTTTTTGTGGGGTTTTTGGTTTTTTTTTCTTTTTTGTTTTTTTGGTGGGTTTTTTTACCTTAAAGCAAGACAACAAGCCAAGTCAAAAAACTATCATAAAAAATGTAGATGTTGTACTACAGTCTTCTTTTTCAGTAATATATTTATTTTCACAGCCACTTGCTCCAAGGTTCAGCAAATAATCTGGGTATGGTTTGCAGTATTACCATCCTGCCTATTAAGCAGATGCAACATTAAACACTGCAGGAGGCTGCCAAACTGGAAATCATTATGAGTAAATCTCATACTAAAAATTAATTTTCAAGAAGCCTATTAATTAACATTAATGCCAGTATTTATATATTACATCAGACTACAAAAATGTGTGTACTACAGATAGAACATATATATATATATATAACTCCTTCTTCCCCATCTCTCAAGTCTTTTCTGGGTTGAGAAAAAGAAAATAAGAAAAGAAAGCTGGAGTAGACACCGAGGATGACTTTTTCTATCAGCTTTGTGTCCTCTCTGGTTTTGCCATAGCAACTAAGCTAAATCTTCCTCGCTTGGCATCATTAGCTTGATGATTTGGCTGTGGAGAAAAGAAATTGTGATTTGAGAGGCTTTTGAAAGCACGTGTTTCCCCTTCCGACTGGAATCCGTAGCGAAAGCCTCAGCTTGGGGTCAGTATCACCATGTCCGGCACACAGCAGGCACCGTCCTTGGAGGCACAAACACGGGCTGCCCGAGCTCCCAAGGGGAATGCCGCGCTCTGCCCTCGGCACTGCGGCCACCCCGCGCTCCTCGGGCTGAGCGGGGACCGTGCTGCTCCCGGCACCGCAGCCGGGCTTGCCTGCCCTCAGCCCGGACACAGCGCACGGCACCGAGAGCACACCAAGCCCACAGAGACCTCTAATGGCATGAGCTGCCACCGTGAGCAGCCCAGGTTATTATCCGGCCGGGATCTTGGTTTCCCCTTCAGCAGAGGATATATTCTGCCAGAGCAGCTGTACAGGCTGGAGAAGGATTTCTAAAAAAGCCAAACACTGGGGACCACTGAGTACCGCTCTGAGCTCAGCCTCGCTGATTAAACTGCATAAAGGCTGCTAGCCAACTCTACTGATTTTCTGCCCTACATTGAAATTGAAAGTTAGGGCAGCTTCGTCTCAACTTTTAGCTAAATTCCAATACTTTCAATAAATTCTGTTCATAAACAAATATTTTAAGTACAATATGCCAAACATCCTAGAGATCAAAACAATTTCCCATGAGAATAGCTGTTCTTCATTCACCCAGGAAAAAAGAGCAAGATTATTTGTTAAAGGATTATTAAAACAGAACATCATTTGCTGAAATAAACAGAAACCTCATATTTAACTCAAAATAGTTATGATTTGTGACAACATCAATAACACTAAGTGCAGCTTTAAACTATTCAATAAAAATTACTCTGGTTTTAGAGGGGAATATTTGAGAGAAGAAAACTATATACTAAACAATAAGATTACACCATTTACACAAATAACTTCTGCATTTCTGTCATCACAGAAATCATGTCATGCATCGATGTGCATAAGCTATAAGAGCAGGATGATGAAGCAGTCCTAATAACAGAGGACAAGACAACTTGTTAGCCATTTGGCAATTACATTTCAAATAGCCCATTTCACATTCTGAATTTTGCTCTATTTCCATTAATGAACATCATATTCACTACAAGACAGAGCTGCAACTTCTTGTAAGGGTGAGAATTATCTACAAAAATGTCCCTTGTTTATATGAAGCACATAATCCATTTTCAAATGAAATATAAGGGAAATACCAGCAATTTTGTATGCTTCCAAAATAAAACTTCATAACTTTTTACTTTCAAATAGCATGACATCAATTTTATAAAAATTAAAGAGTTAAAAATTATTCCCTGTCAAGTATTTATAATTTTTTCCCTCCAAGTAGTATTATTCAAAGTGCCTCTAAAAAAAAAAAAAAAAAAACAAAAAAAAACCAAAAAAAACCAAAAAAAAAAACCTGTTTTAGATTGATTTATTTTTCCTAATTTCTTCTTACTTTCCTTTTGTTTCAGCAGTCAAGTAAAAAAATCAATTATTTGCCTAGTTCTGCTCTGCTATACTTAATGTTCTTATGTTGCTGTGAGAATAGAACACAGGACGGCATACCAATCACTCTTGGCAACACACTGGATAGTTTGCATATTGAAATCAGGGGAACCTCCAATAGCTTTTGGGTTCACAGAGATCAGTCAGGGCTGGCCAACAGTGCAGACTGTTCTGTATGCTGAGCATTCCTAGCAGCAGCCCTTCTCAAGGGGATAAACTATGTCTCATTACGATTGCAGCCATAATCAGAATGGAGAGTAAAACAGACCACATCATGGAGGATTTGCAATGAAAGCTGTAGTTGTTCTCAGTGTTCAACCTCTTTGGCACATTTTGCCTAATTCTGTCCTCGAGCTTCAAGGTTCTGCAGGTGCAGAACTTATGCCCTATATTCAAAATATTCTGACTTGCTATTTGATCCATCTGACATGCCCAAGTGCTATTACTGATGGGCTCATGCTAAATGAGACCAATAATATTGCTAAGCAGTTTTTCCCTGTTTCCACACTTGATTTCTTAGCTCATGTGTTGTACTAGGTTCCTTGGTTTTGCAGAAACCTGGCAAAGTCCTGGTATTCAAACTTGTGTGTTTTCAACAGAAGGTTCCCTCCTGGTCATCTTAGGGCAAGAGCTGATCAATTGCACCTCACCTTGGGGAACTACCAGGATAGGAATTTGGAATAACAATGTGGAATATTTCTTCTACGCTTAACATGTACTGAGACCACTTCAATATGGACAATGAATATTCACATTGTAATCTACTGCTGTCAGTTTGTAAATGGACTCTCTGCATCCAAAATTTTATAGGAATATAAATTAATATTTTATTAATTAAATATCTATAAAGAATATAATCCTTTAAATTTGACCACTATATTCGGATAAGAGCAAAAAAAAGCAAGATGTAATTTAAATCAACAGTATTGCAAAACAAAATATTTCAAAAAGTCAATCTCCAACATGGTGACACAGCACCATGAGTCCCATCAAAATCTTGAAAATATTTGCTTGTAGGAAGCAGTTTCATCCTTTTCTGCATTTTGTTGGTTATTCTTATTTTTTATCTTTTACCTAACTTCTTAATCTGAGGTTGAAAACAGGCATTATTTGCATTTTACCTTGCACCTCACATGCACAATGATTTACTTCAACTCTTCCTCACTTAAAATTATTACAGCTCAGATTCAACTATGTATTAAAAAGTCTTAAGTATAAAACCCGTAACTTTCTCAGACAAGAACTCTAGCATCTAATTCAGCTTTTTCTCAGAAACATAGTAGCCATTAATCATCTCAGAAAGCACATTTTTGCGCTCTCTAGGCAAAATGATTCTGTAGCACCACCTAGTGAGATGACATCACAGTCTGTGATGGAACTCTGAACTCCCAATCAATGTTAATTTGCCAATTCCACTTTGGGGGTACGCAACTGGTTTCAAGATTGCAATTTAAATTCAAACACACAGTTCATGATATGCAGAGATACAAGGTGTCGTGGGAACCCTTTTTGCCACATTCAGAACTGAACCAGTTCATTGCACAGGGACAGACAAGTGCCTTGACCATGTTCTTCCCCTCTCCCTGAGGTGTGTGCTTGGAAGACACAGCAGCATCTGCCAGTTCTTCAGTAATCCACTGGAGCAGCAGCGCTGTCATCTCACTGGATACAGAGGTCACTGGTGCCATGGAGAAAGCAGAGAAGCATCTCAAATATCTGCACAAAAGGCACTCAGTCTTGCCTGGCATGGCTAGTTCAAAAAGGTGGGTTCACAAAAGCATTTGGAAGGCTGACATTGCTTCCTGTGTTACCACATAAACAGACTAAACTCAATAAAAATGAGTTTAAGGTTGTTTATTTCAGGTTTTTACTCTTGCAACTTAGTGCAGGTTTACAATACAATTCAAAAAGCCACCAACAGGAGTCCTAAATTTGCAAGCACATACAGTATTCCTTTCTACCCTTTTCTTACTGCAGGTTCTTGGTATTATTGATAGAAAGCACATTCTGACCTTTCTTCACTATCAAAGACTCTAAAAGTAAACTCAGTGAAGGTCTACTACTCTGAACAAGCAGAGGATTTGAGAAAGAATGTCCAGAATGTGGTCAATGAGATCCTTAAAATCCAGCAGCTTTCTTCCAGTAGCAACATAACAGGTGAGGTCTACAGGGGACCTGAAGAGTAGCAAGTCCTTGGTGCTTAAATCCAAAGAAAACTCTCTCTTGGACTGTAATGATCAGTATATTGGCATGAAGTATGAAATTTGATTATCCATCTTTTAGCTTGCATAACTACAAAGTTTTATTAATAGTCTGAAAACCCTGTTTTATTGAAGGTTGTTTGTTCCAATCCTTCAACTAAGCCAGTGAAAAACAGGACTTAGGCATGAGCTGATTTTCAATTGCTTAAGACAGACACAGTAGGGATACACCTTTTTAGGGAAGACATTTACTAAAAGGGGTAAACAACATAAAACACTCCAAACACTCAAATGATTCTAATTTCCCAGGAGTTCCTTGAGAGATCCCCCAAATGAAAACTACTGGAATACACTGCAAGAACCTGTAATGTGTCCTCCTTAGGCTGCTTAACACCTAAGTATCTCTCTGACAAACAGTGAAAGAGGTGTTGAGGGAGATAGGGAATAGCCACCCTTGGAGATATTCATAAACCAACTGTCCCTGAGCAAACTGACCTAACCTTGGACTTGGTCATACTTCAAGATGAGATCTGGGACCTGAGGAACTGGAGCCTAACGCAAATGGGTACACAATGCTACGCAGTTTCCTCTTTCTCTTTCCCAATCCCAAACAGAATTTATAACCATCTTTTAAATTCTGAAAGCCAGATATGACTTCACACCAAAGCATCATCATGCTTAAACTGACTGCTAATGGTGGCAGAAAGACTTTGTACAAGTCATTCTATAGTTCTCAGGAGAAACAAACTGTACACTATATAAATTTAAAGAATCCAGCCCACACCTCACCTATATATATTGTAATCAATTCTTTAATTGAAAACTTCTGCATTAACCAAAACTTCTGCAGTATTTTCTACAGCTGAACTGAAACACACCTTTAAATTAATTTTGCTTGGAAGCAGAACATGCACTGCACACCAGTCATTAAAACCACAATGCAATCAATTCATGCTTCTATTCACATCATGTTTGGATATTTTCTGTGCTGCTTCTCATTTGAGACCACACACATCTAGTGCAAACCTTCACTTTCTTTTTGATGGATTTCTGACATTCTGCTCATGAGTCTATTATCTGACTGCTTATCAGTCACATTCTTGAGCTCCCCGTACTCCCACTGCACAGCTGCAAAAAAAAACCAAACTATTTTCAGACCTTCAGCTGCCCAAGCAGTTGCTGTGCTCTGTCCTGTACAGCACTCTCACCCCATCAGCACTGCACTGACACTTTTCTGTTAAGACCACCCAGACAATGAAAGGCTCCACGGGAAGGTACTTCATAGCTGTATGTTCAAGCCTAAATGTTACATATTTGTAGGAACTTTTCCTAGAATAAATTAATAAAATATTCCTTATTCATGATAGAAAGGAGGATGTGAGTTGGTATTTTGGAGCCAGCTAAGTTGTCTTTCTCCAATTTTTCTCCCATCTGCTTAAGAGCAAACAGCTCTTAAAAAGGGATTTGCTCCATATTTAATACTTCTCTTTTAATTTTCAGTATTTTATGTAATTTTCCCATTTCTATCTCATCATACAGCATCTGAGTGTATTAAATGTTTCCATCATGAAGAACCTGTCTACACTTCAATACAAAGACAGGCTAATGTTTTCATGTCTTTAGACCATCAGAGAAAAGGACTGAAAACTACCTGGGAGGTGGATTTTTGGTTTGCAAAAACAGAAAAAGTTGTTCAAATTTTCAGGCTTTCTGTTAAAGCTGTTCAGTGGATGCTGAGAGACTGTAAGGAAACAGCCTGCAGAAAGTATCCAGAATGTAACACTGAATGACATTTCCTGAAGCTGCTCCTGGAGACAGAACACTGGAGCACAGGAGTCTACTGATACAAGCCAGGAACATATTTTGTAAGTTCTTAAAAATCTGTGATGGTATCATGGTAATTATTTCCTGGGAAACCATTGAATGAAATTACTATTGTTGTGGCATCCACCTTCTGCATTTTTCATTACATATACAAAATCCGTTAAATTGACAAGTTTTTTTAAATTGTGTGGACACAGTAAGTAAATAAACAAAAGAATAAAAGATATGCCTATGCTTGATGTTAGAAAATTAATCCAATGTGAAAAGTAGAAATGTAATCCATGGGTCCACTCTAAATCACAAGGTAGTAAAATTTTAAAGTATATCTCAGAAAATAATAGCTAGAAGTCTATAAAATGAATAGATATGCACTAAAAACTGGTATTATGCATGGAATTCTGATATGAAACTACTGTGGTATTTCCCTTCTGAAAATCCCCAAACTCTCTATGTAAACTCACTTTAGACAGGCCATCTTCCTTAATTTTCAAAAATAAAAAATCTGAATTCCTTCAAAAAGAGAGAAGTTCATGATTCACACAGTAAGTGGTGGTGTTTGGAAGTGACCCTGGGTTGCAAGTGTTTGTTATGAGCTCTGACATATATTAACAACTAAAATGAAACTTACAGTTTTTTTATGTGGCTCATAATTTTTTAAATTGAGAGAATTGAAGCTTTCAAAGTCAGAGGCTGATAGCTGGTGATATTCTTGACCCATACACTATAAAATATAATCTAACCAGGTCAAATGTTCCCTATCTATCCCACGCTTTTATTTTAGATGGCTGGCTACTATCTATTTTCCTTTTCTTTTTTTCTTTCATGAAAAGAAAAGCCTAAGATATCTATTGCAAATACAACACTATATTATTTTCAGATTTCAGCTAAGTCTAGAAGGACTAGGCACAAAAAATTAATGGTTTTGCCAAGCTCTGTCCTCAGTTTCAAGTAGTCTAAGTCTACCAGACTGCACTTGAGATGATTGCTTTTTTTCAGAGACATTGTTCCACTTTTAAATGCAACAAATATGGAAGATAAAAACAAAACTTTAAATCAAATTTAGTATGTCCAGAAAGCTCAAATTCTATCTGTGCATAAACATTCTGGCTGAAGTTTAAATAATTACAATTTACAAGCATTTAATTAGGTTTATAAAGCAATCTAAAATAAACATCAGTCTACAATGCAGTGAGCACTGCTTAGGCAAATAATCAGGTAAGGGCACATCAGAGTTCTATATACAGTCACTCAGAGACAAGCACAGGCCATCCAGGTTATGGGTTCCTCATATATATCCACTATTACACAGTTGCTGAAGCACAGCACTGAGGGCAAGTGTGTAAAAATCATGTATCTTAAGTCTGGTAGACTAATAAAAAACATTTTATTAATAAAAAACCAATTTTTTTTTTTAAGCCTTAATGTCTATACTTTGACTATTCAGAGCAAATAAGCAGCACTAGAGCACAGACGAGAAGGGAGAAGGTGAGGGAGCCATTGATGTACCACACAGTTATCACTGCTAAATCAGCACTACTGCTTGTCAATTTTGAAATGTTGGATTCTGTCATCCTGAGCATGCACCAAATCAGTGACACAATCACTAAAACCCCAAATCAACAATTTAGCTTACAATGCAAAATCTATTATTATTTTGGGCACTGTCTTCCATTATTTTTAGTGATCCTATTTGATACTATATACCAGCAGAACAGGTTGAGTTTTTTAAGTAAGGTATTGGTACATAATTCTGTTAAAAACTCATGCTTTAAGCTTCCTAAGTGGCTTTAAAGTTTGCTTTACATTGCTGCTCTTTGAATCACCATGGAAGAGTATTTGTCTAGACCAGAGTATGCCTATTGTTATCCTACTGCAGGAAGTATCCACTCTGATAGTGTACAAGAGACTTGCTCTTCTGTATACACAGAACAGTGTGCAGTGTGCTAACAGGACAGTTAGCAGAGTAATACCTTGGTTACACCCTCAAAAAGCATAATTTTGGGCCAAAGGATGGAAGGTTTCACTTTCACTAGCATACTTGCTACTCTAACAAACAAAGACTGACCTGAGACAAAAGATTTTGGCAGCCCTCAACAGCCTAAATGCCAGCTAGTGAGAACCCTTTAGAAAAGAGTCCCTGCATGTTGCCCCTGCTGGGACAAGTCTTCAGGAACAATTAAGAAGCAGTACCAAGACGTTATTAGGAAACTGAAAAACACCTGGTTCTGCCAGGTAAACAAATCTCCTGCAAAGAGCAAGATGAGTGATGGAAATGTCAGTGTGGCATCAGCTATTTGACAGCCTTCACCTTTTCTCTTTGGAGGACAGCTCTGTAAGACAACCCCCAGAGCTGGCTGCAAAGTCAGCTGCGGACCACAGGAAAGTCATCCTCCTCCCCAGCAATCTTCCTACACATCTGCCCAAAATGTGGCCTGGCTCACACTGGGAGCTGGGCTTAAAGCTCAGACACTCCTGAACAAAGTTATTCATGATTACACATCTATTGCTAATAAGTCAAACACACACAATAACCAAAGCTGCCTGACAGTGTGATAAGATAATGTGCTCTGAAGGTATTTGAAATGCAATTGACTGTGTCTAGTATTGATCAAACAATTATCACCTTCCAGTAATAACTCATGAGAAAAATTTATCATTTTCAGAAGATCAGCATATTTTGCTCAAGGAGGTTAAAAATAAAAGGATGGATTGACAGAAAAAGGTATTCTGGTCAGATACCTCACCAACTGCCAGCGGGAAAATTAACCTCAGGTGTGATGCACAAATTGCATGTGTTAAAATCTGAAAATAAGGTGTCTTTTCAGTACCACCCTCTTCCAGAGAGTTATGATTATGTCAGTAGTGAAAAGCCTAGAGATAATTACTGCATCCAGAGATAACTAACTCACAAACACACAAACCACTTGCCTGTGACCAGACAAGTTTGTCAAGGACAGCAGAATGCTATTTACCTGCTTTCCTCCTCACCTGCACAGGTGCAGGCTGCTCCACAAGACCTACACAGTTTGAGCCACTTACAGCAACTCCAGGACACTCTGCTTCCTTTATATTGCTGGGTTATTAATTACACAAATGCATCACAGTAAAGCACAGTACCTCCACCTTTTGTTCCTGAGAAGCACAATGATGCCATCATTAATTCAATCTCAAAAAGAAACAGAAGAAGAACAACTATTTTTTCAGTTTTTCTCAGCTATTCTAACATTGCCACTGGCATTTCTGTCACTGCCATTATGTCGCTGTTTTAAGTATTCTTACAATAAGGTTTGAACCGTACAACCAAGTCCTTATCTTTTAACCAGTTTTCTTCCTCCTCAGTGGAAAAGGAAACTGAAGACCTGTCCACAGAGAAAACAGAAAAGCATACCAATAACAGTGAGACTTCCAATTCCTGATCACTGTCTACAGAGTAATTTTGCTTTACACATTGAACTACATTAAAAAAAAAAACAAAAAAACAACTCATCTAGCTGATGATATATGGGGAACTTACCAACAGGCTCAAGGCAATGCCTAGCAACAAAGTGCTCAGAATACAATAATCACTACTAGTATTTTGTAATAATTTCAGAAGAAAGAGTAAGAATCAAATGTATTTGATGCTTCAGTGTACTGTCAAAACACTTTAGCACAGCAGTCAGGGACTGTGTTATATTTAAGTCCCACACCATACATGATTTCCATATTAAGTCTCTAATACGGACTATCCTATTTTAAGTATTTTAATAACATTACATTGACTTCACATGATTAGAAACACCCAAACCACCTCACGATCCATTTGGTAGTCCCACACTACCAAATTATTCTGCAAACATTCTTTCCCTGATCAGAATCATTTTCCTTTAAATGAACTCATTGTAATACAGGACGCCTCTGTATTAGGTAATATATAGTATAGGGAAAATAAAGGCTGTTTAAATGACATTCAAGTCTGGCAATTGAAACAAATTATATGAATAAAATATCAATTAGACGTTGGCAATAAGAGACTTTATGCAATTTTCTTCCCAAAGGATCAGAAATCAAGTCACAGTGGTAGTGCAAGGTACGTTTGGAAAATCTATAGGGAACACCTATAAAAATCTAAGTAATCTGAAACTTCACATAGGAAAAAGCCAAGTCAGGATGTGCCTCATCTACATGAAACAAGATTTTCTGTCTCGCTGAGGTTGCTGTCACTGTGATTGCCAAGGCTTCAACAACAAAATTTTACTTTCTGTATTTCAAAGCTATTGTGTTTTGAATGAGTTTTGCTTTTGTTTCTATTTGGTTCCCCATGCCTGCACAGAACAGTTTCTACTGACTACTTTATATTATTTATGTTCAATCTGGTCAATTTTAGGCAGTTCCTGCTGCAGAGAAATCACTGGAATTGCCAGACTGTCCACCCAGGATATTAATCAACACCTTTAAGCATATCATTCGTTCTTACAAATTGGGCAATGCACAGCAGGAGCTGCCAGAGGAAGTCTCTGGGACAGTCCAAAATTTTGATCTGGAAAACTCCTACATAAGTTAGTCAAAGGCTTTGTTCTGAAGCTTGCTGGAAGTGGTAAACCCTTTCCAGTTGTCCACTGTTTTATCTATGCCATGGAAACCATTATTAAGTGCACATACATAGAGCCCGGACACTCACCTCTACATCACAATCACAGCTATAGTGTAAATTTCAAATTCTTGCTTATGTAAGGTCAAATAACACAGGTTTGGTCATATCTGACTCTGATTCCTTTGTAAAGTTCAGGTATTTTTGCCTGTCTCTTGGAGGCTCTTGAATACATTCCATTAACAGTACAATTACACGGTTCTAGTATGCTGCACACACGTATCTTAAAAGACAAAAGCTGTCATAATTTGGACATCAACTGAGTGAATGTAGCCATGAAAAACTCTACCGTTCAACAGTTTTTCCTGAGAACATCACACAGTTCCTTTCTATTAAAAAGAGAAGTTACACCTTTAAGTCCAAAGATTTTCAATTCTCATCTGGAATTTTCAAGCATACCAGCACAAGAATCTACTGCAGGATTTCTCCACATAGGCTTCTGCCCATCTAAAAGTGCTGGACATGGCCAGAAAGCAGATAAACCATGTGACCGAGGTACTACAGTATATGGTATATTTCCAAAAATATAATTTCTTGGCTTTTGTTTATAAGGTAGCAGCAATTTATCTGTCTTTCTATTGAAATAATCGGTAAGAAAATTGCTGTTAGCAGCATTACAGCTACACTAACTAAATTGATTTCTAAGTTAGGGATGCTAGTTTACAACATTCACAATATAGAGGTACTTCTTGATGTAAAACAGAAACGCAAAAATCCTTCAGTGGCAGAATAAAAATTTTTTACTGAAGTATGTAGGCTCTGCTGCTACAGTGTGAAATTACTGCCTGAAGCCCTTCTAGCACTTTTTCCACATGAGTTTGCCATTTCCTCCATGAGGTAAGACATCATTAGAAGGTGCACTACACTGCTTTTCCTAGTGCAAGGCAGGAGGATGCCAAATGAAAACCTGTTAATTTTTCTTTTTGCACCATGTAACTCTTAGGTGGGGCACACAACAGACTTTTGAGTTTTTTAGAGGTGATGCTCAGAAAAGCTCTGATAGGCACAGGCTCCACCGAGACCAGCAAAAGAAATGCCCAGCCCCAGCCCATGTCCTATCTTGTCAGGTCTAAGTTTGACTGAAACAGAGACAAGTATTTCAAAGTGAACACTACTGACAGTGAGAAAGACAAAGTCAGATAAACCAAAGACCAACTCTTTCTCCTCAGTGAAGCAAGAGTAGTTTTACAGAACAGACAAGTTACTTGGACAGAAGCTGCTCTTTACAGATTGCCTTACAAATTCCAAATGGCAATGGTAAATGAGCTCTCACCTCCTGTGACACTGCTGAACCCGAACCAAATGCCACTCCATCAAACACTGTAGATGGTGCCTCTTACATTCTACTCTTGCTTTTTAACGTTGTTGTCCTAGGGAAGAAATTGTTGACCACAAGCAAAATAAATGTGTGGGGCAACCCAGTAAAGTGTCAGTTAAATAAACCAGTGTTCTCCTGATCAGATGTACTGTCCAGAAATCAGTTTCATTATTAATGTCTAACTTAATTATCATCTATTACTTTAGAGCTGGCCAATTTTTCTGCATTAATTGGAAACAAATACCCAGTGTGAAATGTCATTATTCACTTTTTATGCTCAATTTGCTTACAATCTGGTAGAAGTATAATTTGTTCCTATTATAAACTTACATATTCTTTACATCATTCCCCTGTGGAGTCTTGAAACTGAGATACTGATGGATTTGCATTGAATGCCTCCTCAAGCCTTCCAACCCTGTATTTTTGCACACTGGGTTTTCCTCAACTTAGCCGCCTAGGGATTTTAGAATATGTATAAAAAGCTCCACAATAGTAACTTCTCCACATAAATATTTTGATTGCTATTTAAAAGAGGGAGGGATTTGTTTTTCTGTGTTCCTAATTACTGCATCACTTGACTTATTTTTGAAGCACCTACTTAACAAGGCCAGACTTAATTGAATTGCTCATTAGAAGACAGATGAGCTGCGAAATACAAGCATTTTTATTCTTTCATATCATACTGTTCATTTTCACACTTCACATCTTGTGAACCATACCTGTTTTTGCAAGGTTTTATGTTACAACTGCAGGAACACTGCAAATTGCTTGTTATTTTAAATAAAGGTTAAGGTTTTCAAGATTGTCTGATGGCAATGCATGGAAATCAGATTTGTGTCAAAGGAAGACCACCTGCCCTCTGAAAAATCAGACAGCTTCGAGATTTCCCCAGATTAATGCTAAATTATATATTATTACTAAAGCTGAGGTGAAAGGAGAGAAATAGCAGACCTTTTTAAGTACTTCTGTGAATATCTTGTATTTTAAAATCAGAAAACAAATTAAAATTAAATGTTCAGGGAGTGCTCTCACATCACATTTTGTGTTTGCAAAATGTAAGACTAGAACATAAACCAATCATATAAATAATACAGAATAAACAGAGATACTGATGACAGTCTATCCAAACTCAAGCTCGGCGTGTTCATGTAAACTTGTTAGCCAGCATCCTTCACAAGATTCCTGTCTTATATATGCACTGATAGCATAGAGGTCAAGTGATTGAAAAAACAAGTACTGAAATAAAGGGATTCAAGTAATTACTTCACATGAACAATCTGAGGCTTGCTGGTATGATGTCACTATTTTTGTTTGAAACACTCTTCAAATTAATTCTTTCTGTTCAGCACCTATTAACTAGATAATATACACTCTCCCTCTGGGGTCTTTCTATCAATTTAGTAAATTATGTGGGTGAAGAAGCATTTAATTTTCTGCCTAGCAAAATGAAGTTGTCTGTTAGACTAATACAGGTAGAAAAACTTGAAGTTTGACCAGCCAGGTCCATCAATGTTTAAAGATTTTGTTCCTTTCTGTAATGTCCAGTTATCTTATAAAATGTCACTCCTGACAGTTTGTTGAAGAATGGACATTTCTAACATAGCAACAAAGGAGAATTAAAATACTCCAGGTTTAAATAGTAATAGTTGGGAGCAGAAGACTGCATATGCATGTGTTTATATTCGTGCTTACACACAAATATACTACTAAAAGTCTCTCAGGCAAGAAAATGTAAACAGCACTACAAATTCTAGTTTTACATGTGCAACTGTTCCCTAACCAAGTCCCTCTCACCTAGAACAGTTTTGAGGCAAGCAGCTGGAAACCACAGCAGTGAACAAACCTGGACAGAGCTAAGATCCCATTCAGAAAACTACATCTTGTGATTGAGATCCTCTAAGCGTTAAGCCTTTGCTTTCCTTCTATGAAAAATAAAGAAAGGTAACTTTATGAAAGACATTGCTATAGGTAGTTGTCAAGGGAACAAAAAATGGGGGTTTTTTATCTTTTCCATTAATTTTTAAGGGAAATTAAGTGTACTACTCTTCAAAATTAGTTTGGCCAGCAGCCTTCCTGGACATAAAAGACAGCAAAGAGGATGGGAGTAACAGAGTAAATCTCTAACTTCTATTTAAAGTATGATGTTAATGTGATTACTGCACTAGACAACTTTATAAACATCAATCTAGGAACCTGAAGAACCAAAATCTCTCCCAGCCTTCAACAGCTGACATTCTCACTTGAGTGCAGATCCGAATTTCATATCTCAGCACAACACCATTAAGGCAGAAGAGATTGATTGCTGCCTGATACAAGAGTACAGATCTTGTACAAACTAAGTGCTAAGATAATGTTAAATGAGGCTGAAAAACCCAAAACATCCTTTTGTGACTGATGGAGGACAATGTTTTTCCATGACAGGATGTTTAAAAATAAAAGAGAATTTTAAGAAGTCAAATGCACACAACTGTAACACTAACATATTGTCCTAAAAAAAGGAGGGAAAAAAAAAAAAAAGAGCATGCACAAACACATTGTATGGTTTCAGCAGAGAGCAAGCCCTTGCAGATTGAAAAAAACCTACTGTCCTTCATGGTATAAAGCCTGAATCAGAGACAACTCAGTCAAGCTATGTAGTTTAGAAAGACAATCAGTAGAGTTCCTTGGTGTCCTTTCAGAGAGGGTGATAATTCTAGCAGATGAGGAGGAAAACAACGAGGTGGGGAGGGAAAAAGAGAGAGAGAAGGAGTGCAAGAGGAAAAAAAAGAATTAGAGTGATCTCTCTGGTCTGTTAGTTCCAGACCAACTGCTTCTGAAATGAAAACTAACATTTGAGACACTACTGCTGAGATCTGAAACCTACCAAAAGGAAAGGAAAGACTAGAAGAGAATAAAACTCAGAGGGTGTAAGAACTTGCCATTAAGATTTGTTGTTACTTTGACAAAAGTCAACACCTTAAAGAATAAAATTCCCCACCATTTTCTACGAAAATTGTCTTTTTCCCTTTTCCAATCTTCATAAATACTATTAAATTGACTACATTTACAGTACAGATAAATTTTAAATTTAGATTAAATTCTCAGTTGCCTTCAATTCAAACATCTAATATTTCTAACAAATTATTCATACATCCTCTTGGCAAGCCTACTTCAGCTATATCAACAGTAGAAAGTAGACACACAGAGGATTCCCCACTTACGGTATTAGACTACAAGAACAAGTCTCCTGAGCTGGAGAATGATGTGTACAAGTCTAAAGAAAGACCTCAATCATGGCTTTCATCTTTTAATGAAACAGTTGGACAGTGTTTTCACTCAGTGAGGCTACTCTGTTTTACATAGCCAAGAATATAATCACGTCTTTCTAACTCTTTTTCTCATGCATTCTACAAAAGGAAGAGCAAGAATCATGCTAAAAGAAACTAAATTGGACTCCACTTTAAGGGAAAAAATAGTATGCTTGCAAGAGCCCCTTACAAATACTTAGTCCAGCTCAGTGGTGGCAGCATATTCAGACAGAACTCATTTTTCAGGGGGCACTCATAAGGCCAGCTCAGCTATAATGAATCTCAGAACTAAAACTCATTTAAAAAGCAGAGATCACAGTCTCTCCTACAAAGATTCTTACAGATCTTGGTCCTGCAACCATTAATCAGCAACAATTCCCTTAAAGGTTTGCTTGAGTAATGATTCAGAGATAAAGACTAATTACAGTCCTCTTCAGCTCAGATGCCAAAAGCATATTATTTGGTTGTGTTAATACATGATCTTAGGGTAAGAGTCAACTCCAATTGTTTTTTAACATTGAAATATAGGTGTTTATCCTACATATATTATCTGTGTATCACCATAGTCAAGGAAGACAAGTGCACTCCATCCTGAAAATGGTCTTTTTGTAGGGGATGAACTGCCCTGTGGAGCTGCTTGCCCTCTCCACTGACTAGAGAGTCTGGGATAGTGGCTCCATTTTTCACTGAGTGAGATGATTGAGTTGCAAAGTCCCTTTTATCAGAGTGTTCAGTCTGTAAAAAAATTGTCTTCACAGCTGGATCTGACAAGAGTGACTACTTTCTTCAAATGTATTACAAAAGACAGCATGACACAATTTCCATGTTTAGATCACTTTGAGAAAGTTAATTTAATATACTCAAACATGATTCCTTCTTGCAAAAAGTTCAAATAAATTTAAAGCCCAGCTATGTCAGGGGATAATTATTCATGGAGACTTTGTGCTTTAGGAGGAGGAAAAGTGTCATCTTTGTAAAATCATTGTTTCTGATTTTAATTCTTAAATAAAAACTTTCACTTATCAAGGTCTCAGAAGGAAGACTGGAGGAATTTTTTTGACAAAGAGACAAGTAAAAGGTAAAAAGTGTGGGATGATAGAGATAGCAAAGATATTCTCATCTCTGGTGACAGAGAACCATTTCTCTAAATTTTTGAGGAATAGGTGAAATGCAGTAGCAGATGTTACTGGTACTGTGCCTGAATATTAATAATAATTGTACCTGGCACTTCTATAGGCTATAGTGAATATCAGAGAATTGCAAAACACTCTGAATGTATTTCTCTTTCTGGAATGGTCAGATCTCACATGTCATTGGGTACTTCAAGGGTGTACAGCACAACACTAGAAGTACTTAACAACCTGAAGAATCAAGTCCTTTGTCCTCATTGCAAGCTTAGAAGCAAAACAACACAGTAATGTAACGGGACTTTCAATAGCAAGAACTGAGTATAAATGCAAAGACAGCCAGCAAGACATTGAAGGGAATGGATTGAAATGGCACAGATCTGACACTGACATCAGCTGATTTTTCTTGTATCACTGCTGCTGTCATAACTAAACAAACTGCATTGTCCTTAGCTCCTCATCACAAGACTCACACAATTGCCTATCTGGGACTCTCACATGAAGCTAACCTGGTCTAACAAAGAGAAATTTCTAAAGACAATACAATATTGCCCTTTTAAAAACATGGTAACTTTGAGATTTGTGCAGCTGTAAACAAGAACATTTTGTCAATGTGAAACAGCATCTCCATGGTCAGATTCTCCAAGTAGCTGGAGAATTCAAAGCAATGTTCTTTTAATTTTATTTATTTTTGAGATTCTGCACAATTAGCTCATGTGATCTACTGATAGATATTTAAATCTGTACATTTACACAATCAGCAAGAATCCAAATAATTTTATGCATAATTGTCTAATACACCCAGTCATGCTCAGGCACAACCTAAGGCAACACCAGTATCACTACCATAAATAGGATAAGTAGCAGTTTATGACTCATAAAAACCACAACCATCTCAGATTATTTTACATTAACATCTAGATGACATTAAATATAAAATGAAAATGAAAAGTATGTCATAGCCATAAGTAATAGAAAAGCCAATCCCTGGGAGAAAGAAATCACAAAATCCTGAAGCCACACAGAAAAGTGAATTCAAAGCAACATGGAGAGAGAGAGACAGGCAGCAGGGAAAAGATGTCATGTGGTCTGAACCATCTATCTCCTCTTCACAATCTTACATTTGGGTCAGCCCTGCACTCCTCCGTTAATCATTTGATATCTGTGGCTGCATTCCTTCCCTCATATTCATCTCCACTAAGGACCACACAGTCTTGTTCTCCAGTGGCTGATGTCCTCCCCTGCTCTTTGACTGCCACCCGTCTTTCTTTTTTGTATTTAAAGCATTACATAATAAAACCATATGATGAAGAGGAGTTAAATGCCTGTCTTGGCTCAACCTCATAAAAGTTATTTCTGTTATGGGGTTTTCTCTCTTTTCTTTCTGTAATGAATTATCATTGTTTGTTAATCAAATCTTGCTGATGCTTGTGTGAATAGTAAACCGCTAGATGTAAGCCAAAAACTTGCATAGCCTCGACTTCCTGTAATGTAAACAATGTATTGTATAACCCTGACTTCCTATAGTGTAAACAATGTATTGTAGTTAGTTGCTTATTATGATGAAATGTATGTCAAGTATTATAAACTTTATGTAACCATATAAGAGGGTTAAGTTAAAAACACCTGAGGAAGATGAAGAGCCTTCATCTCTGCGACCACCAGGAGACAGAAAACGACCCCCTAGTAACAGGCAGCACAGACACAGAGTACTACAGTGACACCACGTAATCCAGGAAGTAAAAGACTGTAAAGGAAAAAAGCAACCACCACTCAGATGCGAGCCGCTGGTGGAGCTGGACTCCCCGGCCGCCCAGCGCCGTTATGCTTGCCTGTCGCTTGCTTAGCAGAGTGAAATAAATTGGACTTATTATTTCACTCAATTGGCTCCTAGATTTGTCCAAGCACTCTATAACACTTTCCTTTCCTCATCTGGTAAATTCAAAGTGACTTGACATTTTTCCATTGTGATGCTGCATGAACAAATGCTAGTTTCTCAACAGGGAACTAGAAAGGGGAGAAATAGGTTTCTAGATAAAGCCTACTAATTGTGATGTAGCATCTGTGACCAAACAACAGCAAACAAGCTGCAGCCAGCAATGTTCCACCACCAGCCCAGCCCAGCCAGGCTGCAGGCCACTGCTCAGAGCCAGCCAGCCCTGATAACCAAGGGGTGGGAATCAAAGCACAATTGGGAACAGATCCTGCCATGGAGAGACAGGGTGCTGGGCAGGGCTCACAGAACCTCTAAAGTCGAGGGAATCCATGTTGCTCCATATTTGGTTTCACAGTTCCAGGGAACACTAGAGTAGCACAATTAGAGGTTTAACACAAGGTAGAACTTAGCTCTTACTCCTTAGTCATTATGTACTCCTTATTTAATAATTTTAGTTACTTTAGTTATTAATTTACTTAGTTATTAGTATTTAGTATTTCCCTCTGACAAATTTAAATAAAAGAGGCAATTTTTTTGTCTCAGTAGTGTAGCACCACTGGCACCCACTGTATGATGGCAGGGATGGCAACACAAGTGTCTCTACTCTTCCATGTCTGTCCTTCCTGCACAGAAGGATGACATCTGCTTCTTTTCACCATTCTTTGCAGGAAGAGCCATCACCATCTTTTGACACTTGCAACATGGAGAATTGTCCTCCATGAAGCAAACCGAAGCCATTAACTCATTTCACACAGGCCAATGGAGCCGGCACATACAAATTCCTTTTAATCTATGGCTAATAGGCAGCACTCAGTCAAATGACCTCAAGATTAAAGCCTCTCTATGCTCTTATCTCTCCCGAAGTCAAAGCATCCCACTTGTTAGGAGTTCACTTGTACATAGACCTGGAACACTGAATCATCTATTCAACAGAAGTAGTTCAACACTTCTTAAGTGGAATTTCCAAACACTTTTTTTACTGGTTTGTCTGTTTCTGTAAACCAAACATTTTGGGGAAGATTTCAAGTGTAACTTGAAAAAGTTACACTGTAGCAAGGAAACACACCAATTAAGCTTACTTAGAAAAAACTGAGTTCCAGGGTATCCTTGGCATGGTGAAAATGCTGCCTATTTGTAATACACCCTTATCATACAAGCAGCTGAGGTGCACAGCATCCCATGGAGCATCCCTTTGGAAGTTATTCAGCTCCTGAGGTAGAAAAGAGCAGTTTTATTTCAGCACTCCTACAAACATCAAAGATAACTCTGTTGAATTAAATAGCTCTAGCAGGAGAAAATTAGTATTATAAAATTACAGACTGAATCAGCCAGGTATGTCTATGCATAATTTCACTTACAATTCTCAAATATTAAGAAGACATCTCCAAAGAAGCCACCCTAACAAAGCTTTATAAAATCTGCTCTTGGTTTTACAAAGTATGAGAAAGTAAACTATTGAAAAAGGCCAGAAACACTTCACAGCTAGAACTATGAGAAGTTCACATATTCACATGCAGCAACTGCAATTTTTTTATCCTGTTCAGAGTCTTAAAATGTGCTTATCAGTGGAGAATCTGCAAAAAAAATTCCTGACTTTTCATTCTGATATAAACTTACAGCTCTTTATCTTTAATAGGCTGACCAGAGTTTACAAAACTTTTCATGAGAATACACCAAACTAGAGCATATTTTCATGGATAAATCAAAATCACAAGGTACTCAGTGCAACATGGGATTTGATGGCACACTCCTGAAGTGGTGCTCATCTTTATTTCCACTTCCAGTTAAGGTCTTTGTAAACTTCCTCTGATTATCTTTCATTCTAATATCATCATTCTAATGTGAAATTTAGTGAAACAATCCTAATCAAAACACTTGGGTCAGTTTTCCCTGTTCTTAGGTACAATCTGCAAGAGCTCCTACTACATGGTATCAGCAACCTGACTACATTAAAAGCAGCATCTGGGTCTGGCAAAGACAAAATGCTCTTTCCAAGTATAGACGATCCCCTGTAGGAAAGAAACCACCCGGCCTCACACAGAGTAAGAAAGAGTAGGGAAAATTTCATAGTATTTTGTCAACCATTTCCATTTCTGTGTAAGTATGAGAAAATAAGTATATTGTAAATACAGTCATGCTCTAGCTCTCTGAGGAACAAAGTAATAAATAAAATTGGAAACCAGAACTGGAAAGGCCTGTTGCTGCCTGCCTTTTCAGAGAACATTAGTATTAGCATCCAGGACTCCCCAGTCACATGATCACACAAAATGACGAACTTCGATACTACAGAGAAGCTGAATAGCCAAAGCTACTTTAATGTGTTATTTTCTTTAATTAATAACAGTATCAAAGCCAGAAAAGTACAACAGCAGCTGACAGTGTGGGTGGTGATATAGAAAAATACAGAGAAAAGTATTCTAAGTGTTTTTTTTTCCCTAATATCCCATAAACCACATGCATATACCACATGTATTTAAAGGCTAGTGACCAAAATTATTTAACATTGTAGCTCCCTACAACCTAACATGGATATTTACAGAGTGGATCCTTGCAGAGACCAAAACCCCTGTCCTTGACTTTGCTTTATTATTCTGCACAAAAGTAAGATTTCTAACCCTGCCAATGACACATGGGAAGGTTCTTTTGCTCATAACCAATACCTTCATTTTTTTTTCCTCTATAAGATTTTCTTTTCTACATACAAGAGACCTAATGAAATGCCTATGCAGCCTCAGTTTTGCTTTCTCATGAATATTGTGACACATAGTTGAAACTTTCTCATCATATAATCACACTCTGCTGTGCCCTAGGAGTTCCCTGCCTTGTTCCTTGAGGTACCTGCATCAAGGTATAATGAAGAGCTAATGTTACAGTGAACAACACAGGTATTCCCATAACTGCTCACGTGCATCTGTGTAAACACACACATAACAGCAGCTCTGAAAAACAGCCATAAAAGTTGAGCCTCTGAAAGGTTCATTCCATCTTTAAAGTCATGGATTCATTTATGTTTTAGCATTGATGACTTCCTGATGATTAATTAAATGTTTACCAAGATTTGGTGTGTACTTCATGAACTTCTGAATTTAAAACCTTTTTATAATGTTGTGCAACATGTGTGACTCCTTTAAAAGAATCCGGTGCTGTGTACACTGAACACAGGGCATTACAGCTGTTTCAGGATTAAGATTTGCAAGAGGCAGGAGCTAACATGCAGGCAGAGCAGGCAATCAAACTGGGAAAACTTTGTCCCAGAGCATTTTGCTACATGCAAGCAACAATCAGGTTCAGTTATTATCGTCAGTGCTTACAGGGCAGGGTTCCCATTCAGAACACTTATCCCTCAATTCACTTCAGCTGCTACATTGTCACCCTCACTCTATCCATGTCGCATGCCTCACCATCCAATGGACAGCCAGGGGCCCACCAAATTATAAATATGAATAACTCTTTCAGAACATGCATTTAGAAACTATGAAATCACATGATTACAAGCAACATCATATTCTATGCTCAAGATCGCTGTTTAAAAGTTGTAGTAGCTTAAACAGCCAAGGACAAAGCAAGAATCTGATAGAACTCTGCAGCTGGATCTAATATCTTGAACACCCCATTCTATTTTGAAATTTGCTTTTCTTCTTCAAATTAAGTTCTCTGTTGATAAATGAGATCAAAACCCCTCCTGGGGTTAATCTAAGAAGCACAAAATAAAAACCAAAAAAAGAAAAAGCACCTTCAAAGCTGATATTTGCTCAAAACCTAGAGGAGTTGCCATGGAAATCATATTCTTTTGATCCATAAATATCATCAAAATAGCATGAGTATTTGAAACAGGTCCAGCTAGTTTGAAATCAGAAAATAAGAGGGAAATGAAAATGACAGGAGAAAAAAAAAGGATAAAAATCTCAAAAAAGTTACCTCCTATTTTCAAGCTTTTTTTCTAAGTCTGTTTTTCAAATATTCATTTCAATCATTATTTAAAGATAATTTAAAGTACTGAACAGGCAAAAGATTTAAACAAAGAGACTAAATAAAGGGCAAGAATGTTAAATATTGCCTAACATATTAGCAGTATGAATACTGTGTGCAGTTATTGGTTGTACATAGTCAAGAAAATGTTGACCCCGAGCACGTCTGCATTTAAACTTGTGAATAGTTAATTTAACTCAAAAAGGTTAACCATCATTTTAACTACTCAGGAATCTTTGCCACAAAGGCTACACAAACTTTCCTAAGACCTTTAGGAATCTAGGATCATGGAAAAGTCTTTACCACCCAACTCTCAGCTGTGCTTGGTCTCACCCTTAGCAGGAGGCAGGAACAATTGCAAGGTGCACTACACTTGAAAATTGAGAGGGTTAATGGAAATATAGCTCTGTTCTAGGCTCAGATTCTAGAGCTTACCCAGGTAAACCAAGTCCAAGAGACATAGACTTCCTTCAGGATAGCTCTCACTAGTTACTGTTTTCCTTCAAGATCTGAAACAACAGCTTATATTTCCTATCTCTGGATAGTAGTTGTGGATGGCTCAAAAGAAACAAATTTATATGTTGTATGATTTATTTGCAAATATATAGACTTGTACCTCGTACTCCTCACATCTCCTTGCACCCTAACTTCCTACACAGGAAGAGCTTGAGGATAGCTTCAGAGTTTGCTGGATGCATCCTTGGAGAACATGTTGCAGAACAGCTACAGCAGCTCCTTCTCCAAGCAAAGTCTGAAGGTAGAAAGAGTTCTTTTCTCTACTTTGAAGTCATACTTATTAAAATCCTGTTCTGTGACCTGCTTCATCCTCCAATCTCCCAAGTTTCCTCAGACAGCTCTTTCAAAATAACATTGGGAATGAAAGTGTCATCTTTCATTCACTGAACTGGCAATAGCATAACAGATGGTCTTTTTTTTCCAGAGAAAACTACTACATACAAGGTCTTATTTCATCTTACAAAAAGGTGTTTCATTGGGGTGAAATAAGATCCGTAATTGCTGCCTTACAGCACAACCTACCAGAGCAGGAAGTAGGTTGTGAAAAGTAAATACTTTTCTCTCTGCTTTACCAGAAGACATCTCCAAAAACCCTTTACCTCCAGTTGTATTATTTCTTCCTTTAAAGATACTGCCTTCAGAGCCAAAGAGCTGTGGTTATGAGCGCAGTCAAAACAAAGGAAAACTTACATTTAAATATAAGGTCAAACTGCTGACATGTCTGGTCAGAGAGGTAAAACAAGCAAGGAAACAAACAGAAAACTCCTATGCTTTGCTCATCCACACACACAAAAAAAAAAAAAAACCCAAACATAAAACAGGAAATTAGGAATAGCTGTATTAAACAAAATGTAAAAGAACCTGAGAACTGAACTGAACTGCAACGTAGCTATTTTATTAATGATGTTATAATACAGTGGTCAAGCTGCTTAAAACTTCCTGGGCTTTGTGAAATAAAGCAAATAGTGTTTTTTTAAGAATCAGTAAAAAAGTCAGTCTTCCAAAACAGATTTTTTAAGGAACTGTCACTTGTTCTCTAAGTATTTTATAATAGCATCTCCTGTTTATCTTATATCTGAGATCCATACAAGTAGAGACCTCTTACCCTCCTCAAAAATGAAATATGTAGAAGACACCATCACACTTTTGTTACTACAAAACACCTACATTACAAAATATTTCAGATATTTCAGTGGAGGCCCAAGTATGTTAGACAATATTTGTGAAGGTGCAAGGAAGTCCTGGCTAAGACCTGAAAAGCAAAGAAAACTGCCATAATTGGTAAACCTTTCTTTGCTTTCTGCATACCTTTGATAACATCCTTTCAGGCACTGACAAACATTCCAAGGTGCTTTCTGCTTCTTCAGTCACCAACAGCTCCCCACAGGCTTGAAGACAATGACTGGTACTGGACCTGTGGTTCAGCTGGGCCACAGCCCCACATAGAGACTGGCTCAAGGGCTCCTGCTGAGCTGCCACTGCCCATAAAACAGAGGAAAAGACAAGGAGCCATCAGTGTCACAAACTGACTTCAGCAATAGCAGACAATACCACTGATCAGTGACTATATCTCTGTACATGGACTTTCTATCCTACAAGGCAGTTGAGATATACATGGTAAGTAGAAGTGATTTGTAGTCACTGCTTTGGAACAAAGATATCTCGGGATTTTTTGGGAAACATGGTTACATCCTTTCACCAAATTTATACTACAGATCAGGGAAGAAAATAAGAAGGAAAAAAAGCCAAGGACCATATAAAATGTTGTTGCCCTGAGTTTTGCAGTTCTGTTTTCATTCTTTTGTAACTGGTTCTCAGACATTCTCTGTAACCATAGCCATGTTATTCTAACAGTATCTTTTTATTTACATGCCTTTCTCCTAGGCACAGAAGCTTGATGGACATTTCCTTTAACCACTGTGATTGAGGGGAGGCTCATTGTCTCCTCCAATCCACAGTGGTTTATAGGACAGATATAAAATAAAGACGGGCTGGTCCACCCACAGTTTTTTGTTCCTTGTTCAACAGTTGTCTGTCTCCTTCTTTTGTGTCATTACTGAGAAAAAATGTTATTTCAGAATTCCTCAAAGAAACAGCTGAATGCAAATTTAATGTGATCAAGGACAGGACTTTTTACCTATGTTCATCAAAGGATAAGATGAAATAACTCCAGAACAGCTAAACAGTGAATGAAGATACTAAGATCAAAAAAGACATGCATACTTGGGTCACAGTCCTGCAATCCATAAGACCATATATATGGGAACACATTTTGTGTGCAAGTCTTGGCACACCAGGATCCTCATTTATCATTTTTATTTCTATCTTGTAATTTTTTCACCTTCAAACCCACTAAAACTTATGTACTAGCATTCCATGACATTAATTATTTATTTTTTGATTGGAAGGTCCTATGGGCAAATATGTTGTAAATAAAATCTGTTTGGTGCATCAGTGAGAGCTCCCCGTTGGCTTTCTATATTTTTACACTTCTTTCCCAAAAGGAATACAGAAATAAAAATATTTTCAAAGGTATGTGCCTCACAGAGTTCCTTGAGGCATGTGTTATCTCACTGCTACATATTCCTTGGCATATGCTTTTTTTAATAAATTCCTGAACAAACACAGTATCTTTTGTTTAGCAGAGGAAAAACAATTTTTTCCCATTCTATTTACACTGTTATGTAGAAAATCAGACTACAGCTTGCTTTCTTTCTAAAGACAGGTAGGCCCAAAAAGCAGATCTTTAAGCAGGCTGATTTGTTGTGCTAAGGAACACTGTGGGTGGGTGTAATTTAATCAGAAAATGGACATAGATGGTAATGAACTGCAGCATATAAGAGTTCATACACTACAATGAAAAATTATGTATAATGAAACATAGCTAAATAATAGAAAGAATAAATTAAAGGTGGTCTCTCCCTTTGTTTGCAGTTTTCTCTACACCTACATCTTTCCCAGCACCCACCCTCACAATGCACATCTGGAGGAGGCTTGGAACAAAGCACTTCAGAGACACCATTCAGCTGCCCTTCACAAACTCCCTCCTCCAAAACCTGGCAGTCCTGCTATGTCTTCGCTCATTTTCCATCCAAAACCACTCTAAGATCTTGCTTCGCGCTCCCCATACAATGGACCTCTGCTATCATTGCTTACAAAATGTGTATGGAAGATATTTTATTTTTTAAAGATCAGATACATACCTGATCTAAATTGCTCCTGAGATGCTATCTGTAGTCCTGCTTTAGTCTCACTTCACTTTGCTCTTTCGCACTCAGTACTGTATTTCAAGTCCTACACAACAAACAGTCCAGGGAAAGCTGCTGCTTCCTTCTGCTCTGCAGTGTCAAGCATTCCTTCACACAGTACAGTAAAACAGCATGTACCTGAAAGGACACAGGAAAAGGTGTCTGACAGGTAAATATCCACCTTCTTATTACACCACATAACGTGTGGGGAACAGTTTGTTGCCACCAAGGTAGACAGCAGCAGGAATTCAGCCCCGAGGAGCAGCACCAGAGGGTACAGACACAGAAGATGCCCTGGCTCACTCCATAGGATCACAACAGAACAAAGGCTGACAGGGACCTCAGCCCAGGCTCCTGCTCAAAGCATGACACAGTTAGTACAGTCTTCCCATTGACTGAATGCTCTGCCTTGATAGCTGGAAAACCTCAGCCATAAAGGCTCCCACAGAAGCAGACACATGCAAACTCCTACACAGTTTGGAGGTTTTCTTTTATTCATTTATTTATGAGGGTGGGGAGTATTTGAAAGCATTCTAGACCAAATTCTTCTTTAATTTCCATTCCCCGTAAGCCTAATGATTGCAGCATGGAATTTCCTGTAAGCGTAATGAAATTAGTACTTTCCTTTGAAAATAAAAAATCTGAGACTTTAACTAGGACTATAAAAACAAATTAAACTATATATATAAAAAAGTTCAACACATATGCAGCACAGCAAAGCAAGGAATGTATCAACCTTGTGAAGTGGCATCCCTCTTTCTCCAAAATTGTTTTCAGGTTGTGGCCTTAGAAAAATAGGGCTTGCTTTAATGAAATTTGTCCTGAGAAAAGACTTTGAGTTATATGAACGGTGACATAGTCCTGGGGTATTTTGTAAAATCTGATACAAGTTTTGAAACTAGAAATTTTGTTCTGTCAGAGGTTACTTAGTTGAACAGCATCAGCTTGAAACATCATTTTGAAACAGACCTTTTAGTTCTATCATTAAGTTCTTTGGAGTATTGCTTTGGAGTATTACTATAGAAGAAACAAAAATTCTAAGTAGAAATCATGAATTTAAAAATCAAAATCAGGTCTCATATAGTGAATGAATTATACCACTACAGAAATGCTTGTTGGAAGGGACTCCAAAGGGTTATCTAGTCTAACCTCCCATTTGAACTAGAATATAATCATCACTAGATCAGATCAGTCACATAGCACTGTCTTGAGAACTTCCAAATACACAGAACTCCTTAATGTCTGAACAATCTCTCCCCATGCTGCACTACTCTTCTACCAAGTTTTAATTTATTTTATCTCCCTAAAGTTGTACCTAAACCTCTCAAAACATGGTTTAGGGTCATTGTTCAACCCTGGTGAGGTTGCACCTGTAGTACAGTGGCTAGTTTTGGGTGGCACAATTCTAAAAGAATGCTCAGCAGCTGGAGAAGGTGCACTGAAGGACCACCACTATGGACAGGGGCCTCCAGCACAGGATCTAAAAGGAAAGGTTGAGGCACTTGAATTTACTTTGTTTGAGAAGAGGGTAAGGAGCAATTCAAGAGTGACTCCAAGCTTTGATGGTAGCATCAAAGATGAAGCTCAAACTTCCAGACAGAATTAAGGCCCAGAGGTCTCTTGCAACCAATATTTCTTTGATATTAAAACTCCTAGGAAAAAAATTGGCCTCTACATTAATTCCTGGGGCACTCTGCTCACTGCTGTCCACCAACCCTTCAGCCCACCATTATCCAGTCCCTACTTCCCAAGTTTTTCACACTCTAATCATTTTATTCTGAAGTTTAAAAATTCTTCAAATTACTTACAAGTCCCAATAGATGAATTCAAACAATGGTCCTGCTATCAAAATGGTGTCAGTGCAATCACAAGAAACAACATAAACAGGTACAAATTAAAGCTGTGAGCTTTCACAGACTGCATTTAGAAAAATTTCCTTATGCATGATCAACCTTGCTTTATTATGCCTTGTTATAGAATAGTTACAATCTCACTTTGTGTTATGCAAATACTAGGAAAAAAACACAGAAAATGTTAAAAATAGGTCACTTTCATGTTTTCCAAGTTGTATCACGGGGAAAAGTATAAAATTATCAGTCACACCAACTGCTGTCTTTTTTTTTCTGAATGTGTTATGGTTTGAAGGTCTGTTTACTTCTTCTGAGGGTTCCAGGAGGGCTTTGTTAAAATAAGAGATTCAAACTTGTTCAGTAAATCTGTTATGATTGTCTGAGCATAGTTAAACAATTTATCATATTGGCAATAAACATTTGCAGCACACACTATAATGGTTCCATGGGACTTGATAATGGGATATGCTGAGAATACATGTGAAGAATATCACCAAAAGAAATCCCATTAGCTTAACAAATGACGAAACCAACTACAATCACTTATCTGTGTTGACATATTTTTTTCCTGAAAACTAAGCAATTGCATCACAAACATTTTCTTTAAAAAAAGCAAAAATATCTAGCAGCAAGCAAGTTCAAATATTTGGATGCAGATCTCTGCACATCTCATCTGCTACTCCTCGGTATGGATGCAGGCTTCAAATCTGGGATGATATTTTTGCTGTACATGATGAAAAGCAGTGAGTCACAGATGGAGCTTCCCTGACTGAACTCTCTATTCCCCTTTGATTTCTGGTCAGCACTTTCAGCATAAAGGGGAATAGATGAACTTTGTGGGCTCTGAAGATCTGCAGACTGTGCACCTTTGCATGTGAGCAAGGGAGAGGGAATATGGTAGGAACTGCAACAGCTCATAAAACTAACTTCATCATATGAATTATTTTTATCTGGCACTATATACTTACTTTATCTTTCACCTGAGTATTCCAAGGGCAATATGAAAGGGCTGGTCCTATATTCAGTGTATCTTTCTTACTTAAAATCCTTTTTGCTAAGTTTTTGGGGATGGGGGTTTGTTGTTGCTGTTATTCACAGGGGTTTTTTGTTCTGTTTACACGGATGCAATCAATACACTCCTGTTCTCATTTCCTTCCTCTCTGCTTCCTGCCCTCCCCAGGGATTTTCCTGTGTGTAATGGATATTTGATAACTTTAGAACCGAATCAACTCTTGAATCCATAAAGGGCTTTAAATTGCAATATAATATTTTTCTCCTTTTTAGAAAAATTTATAGTGTGTTACCAAAAGCAAAAGAAAATTCACAGAAGTCCCTCAATATTATTTTCTAAAGAGTAGATTTCTTGTTCTGCTTGTTTTGTATCTCTCAGGTACTGGATTAACTCCTGGAACAAGCAATTTCTTTTTGTCAAAGGAAATCCCAAAAAATAGGAAGCTATGCAGAAATGTACAGTAATCTTTTGCTCCAGTAACCTAAAGCATTTATTTTAAGGAAAGAATTAGAAACAATTGAAAAGTTGGTGAAGCAGAAAGGTGCTGCATAGTTAATTGTTTCTGCCATCAATTACAGTGGTTCCAAACATTCCATGCACATTTCTGCTTCTCCTGTGCTTAAAATGTAAAACACTAAAACTGATTTTATAAGTTGCAGGGTCACACAAAAAACTAATTTCATCTTCACCAGGGTATAAAAAAATTATCCTCCCATAAAACAAAGTTCAATCTAAGTTCATCAATGTATTTCAAACACTAACAATCGCCAAGCAATTCATGGCTTGAAAGCCACGACCAGAATGAACGAAAAAGATCAATTAAAACAGTAAGTACATCTGAGAAGAAATATTATGCTTTCATAGAAGATTTGTTAATAGGAAAAGAGGAGAAATTCATCATACAGATTATCCACTAAAAATTACTTGCTTAACTATTTAACTTCTCAGAAGCACAACAGCTTGGATTCAAAGGTCAGCCAGTTACAGTTTATTAATACATATGAACATATATTTATCTTGAATGTATGTCTTCTATTTCTTTCCTTAAGATACATGAGCTTGTGACCTTTCACACATAGTACTCTGGGATAGCCAAAAGGTATAGGAGAGCTGTCATTCATACACAGCACATGAAATGCACACCATCTGTGTGAAGCCTGTTTGATATCCATACATGAGGCCATAGAGGGAGACTGGGAAGAAATGAAAACTAAATCCTTTGAATAGCAGTTCACAAGTACAGTTTCACAGAAATGTAAAACTGAGCATAGAAACCAAAATTTCTCTATTCTAGAGCCTATGTTATTAAAAAAGATAGGCTCTTCAAACCAGGGGAAAAGATGCAATATGCCATAAAATACACTTCATAGAGAGAAGTCCTACAATATGTTTAAAGAAACCAAACTCAATTATTTGAATAAGCACTGTAAAAGCAGATCTTGAACTAACAGACATGATTTAGCTCTTGTTTCCAGCACTGGCAAGTATCAAAACCAGCATGCAACCAGCTGGGAATCCAGCAGCAAGAACAAGCTTACAGCCAAAATCCATCTCTTCTGACCAAAAAAGTCCAAACCAAATGTATCAATAAGCAGAAGAGAAGCTGTATACTTTCATTGCTCTGTAGGCACCAGCAGATGGTTGGTCAGCCTTTGGAAAGGAGCATCCATCAGAGAGCTGCATTTTGCATGTTTTGTACTCACCTAGCAAAGGTTCTTCTGCTTATTTTTGGGCAAAAGCAACAACTTGCCCTTCACGTAATAGCTGTATTTTGAAGCACGGCTGTCTAACATAACAAGAAACACTGTTGGTTTCTAGAGTTGTTAAAATACAATCTATGGGACAATTAACAGAAATGCTACTTATGGACATAAATTAAGCAAATTTACAAATATCTTATTTATACATTTGGGGATAACTAAACCTCAAATTTCTAACTTTTACTTCAGTGCAATTCCTCTAGATGAAAAGCTTTGCCTGTCCTAAGGTACATCAGAGATCAAATATTCATCCCAATATGAATAATCTTCTGGTTAGCATATTTGCATTTTCTCATAAATAAAGCATGAGTTATTCTTCAATTGACAGGGGACTTAATCTCTCAGCCTTGCTTGAAATTACAAGTTTTAGTGTCTGAAATTAAAAAAAAAAAAGGTTCCTTCAAGACCTAATTTAATGTAAAAAGGTATTATCTTTTTCTTTCTTTAATATTTCTTAATCGCAAAAGACAAACTTCTGAACACAGTATGATTTTTTCACAAAATGGATAGAAAATTAACAAACAACAAGAGTTTTTTTAAAGCATTCTAAACACATGGCAGAGAACTAAAAGGGGGTTTCCCTATAGTTAATCCTAGCTAGGTTAAAGACAGAATTTTGTAGGTACTGTAGTCAGTTTAGATTTATAACTGTAGTGCTCATAGTGCTTTAAGCACCAAGACCAAGTCTTCCAGCTTTACAGAGTGGCAGATGAGTGAGCGGTTTTTTGTCCCCCGCACATCAGAGTGCCAGAAAGGACACTGAAATTGGTCCTTTGACATTACAGCCAGAAGGTTTTCTGACTCAAGCCCAACACAACTTTCATGGTACTGTGGCACTAAAAGAAACACATGCAGAAGCACAGGTTGCTTCCAGAACTGCCAGCTTCAAGATCAACAGCCATAAAGTCCTTGTCTAAGAAGCAGTGAAAATGCAGTGCCTTGAGCATTTGTTCTCATTTGAAACTCTTTGCACAGTTTCTTTTACAGTTCTGACTCTCTCCTACAGATCTTGCAACTGCTTTACATGGAGTCAGGACATTGCCATGGTGTCTGTTCTTGAAAAGGTTCCAAGGACACTAAGATATATTATAGAAATGCAGAATGAATAAAAGAAAAACAATTTGGGTGATGAAGTTTTTGTGAAGAGAGCACAAATTTTCTACTGCTCCTTAACTGCTGCATCCCAGCAAAAGAGGCAATGCAGAGGTTTATGTGACTCTTTTCCTTACCTTCCTTTACACATCCTTTTTCAAATGCTAGAAATCCTCAAATGGACTACTTTGATGCTTCTAAAGGCTTTCAAGTCATCTTACTTTTAGAAGCGTAAACTGATTCTCTGAAAACTGCTAGTGATAAGCCATTTGAATTTTGACACAATCACTTAGTGTTTTTGCAACAACTACAACTTGCTGCAAAGTACTCAAATATATTCTAAAGTTTGGCTTGAAAAATAATTACTTAAAATTTCTCTATCAGTAAATTACAAGATGAAGCAGCAATCAATTAAGACCACAAAAATTAAAAATTCATAAGGCAGTTAACATTCAATCAGAAGAATCCTGTGCAATAATCTTTAGTTATTTTAGCTGGAAATGTAATTAGCTTAATCAAAACAAAGTAATCATGGCAGTTTACAAAGCATAGATAGATATATAAGGTAATTTTTGCTTCAGACTCGATACAAAAAAATTGGTTTGCCCCAAAACACTAACAATGTTTGTTGTCTAAGGTGTCTAAGCAGGAGGCTACCCTAGGCTGGATACACAGCAGAGGGAGAAAGCCAAGCAACCCCCAGAGGAAGCCAAAACATGGACTGAAAGGACCCCTTCTCACAGCAGCTGCTACTTCATTTACCATCAGCTCGAGTTAAATTCAGATAAAACTCCAAAAACCAGATCCTAGATCATCACTCAAAATTAGGAGGGAATACCTAGTTCTTTGCATATATGCATCCATGCATAGATACTGAATAGTAGTAATTTATTCTAAATATCACTTTTCCTAAAAATTAGCTACATAATTTTGAGAAGGTCTTCCACTAAGCACACCATCAGAAGCTGAACAGGGAGACTGTAAGGCATGTGACTGACTTGTGCAGGGGCACTGCAGCCCTACCCTGGGAATTTAGGGTGCCCTGGAAGCCTTGGGAGGTTACAAAGATGCAGGAGATCCTGAACAGCCCCAAACCTGCTGCTCACCAGGAAAAGATGAATGGTGTACAAGGAGAATGAAGATGCTGCACTACCTTGCTTGCAGCAAGGAAGGGAGCACTCACAGGTGGCAGAACAGTAATTCACTGTCACAGGCAAGGTGGGACTCCCAGCCTGGGAAGGTCCTGAAGCAGCAGCACAGCTACAGTTATGAAAATGGGGAATGTTAGCAACATAAAACAAAGAGTCAAAGCACAACTAACAGCAGCTGACAGGAATATTAGAAAGTTGCCTACAAACAACATTTTGTCTTCCAAGGGCCAAATCCGTCTAGTCTGTCTCAATCCACCTCAAGTTACCAAATACATATTTGAAGCTTCCTAATGTTTTCAGTAATTATGCAATAAGAACAACTAAAGCCAATTATACTTGCAAATATGCTTACAAAATAATTTTAGTTGTATTTCGTACGCAACCTCAAAAACAAATTATTAACAGTTTTGCATAACATTAAAATTCACCTTTACTAAAGTTGAGAGTCTAACAGTATTGTGAAAATATGAATACAAAACTTAAATGTACACCTGTCAACAGCTACAATTTTATAGTTATTTTATTGCAATCATCTCAAACTCCCACAAAATAAAAAAAATTATAAACACAGTGCAAAACATTACATTTCAAGGTAGCATATTTTGCTTTCCCATGTTCCTTAAATATTCTATAATAGCAAGAAAAAACACTTAAGGCACAGGCCAACAATGTTCAGGTGGGCTAAATATTAAGATCCCTCTTCAGCTATTACATAATTATTAAAGTTTTAGATCCACTTCTTAAAAAGATTCTTATTTTATGATATAAGGCCATATTTTTTAAATTTTAAAACTAGCAAGAAAGTCTAAATGCAGAAACCCTAACTCATAATAAATGTGAACATTTCATAAGTTGTTACAACTTTTACTGAAATTAATGCTTACATTTATTTACCCAGCTCTCAGGCATTCTGCACTAGGTCCTCCACAGCAATTTTTCCACCTCGCTAGAAGCTCTGAGATGGTCATGCAGAAACTCAGGCTGAGTATACAAAAGGGAAAAAGTTACAAATTCTTTTACGTGGTAATCTTTATTTTCATTTTTTCCAATGCATTACAATGAAATATGTTCATTTTTATAATGTTATCTTAAAAACAACCTATATTTGCTTTTTTCTTCATGATACTGTTCTCTTAGCCCTTTTTCATGACACACATGAATATACCTACAGCCAGATTGAGATCCTAAAAAAAAAGCATGCCACTGCCATCAGGGAACTCATGTCCAGTCCTACTCCCCCATGTGCCACCCAACACCCCTGTTCAAGCCCCAGTGCAAGTTGAGAAGCCATCTGCACCAGAGCTACTCAGAAAAGCAGTGCAGTAGCACACACGTGGTATTGGCACAGACTCAACAAACTCACCAACACAAACAAATGAGGCACAAGCTATGACCTGGCTGTCCTCAAGATATGCTGAGGTCACAAGAGAGGCAGGGATGCATCAAGCCCAAGTTACAGCCATTAATGTGGGTGGGAAGATTAGTCATTCTCATTAGTAGTCCTGGAAGAGCCCTTTGCAAGTAGTGTCCGAGAAAAGGTGCTACAGGTTGGAGATTTTGGGCCTGTCAATACCTGTAATTTGAACTGATACTAGTCTCTTCCTTGCCCTAATGGAAAAGCAGTTGTTGCAATTTCCGATCTCTCACCAGGCAGCATGCAGTCGTGGTGCATAGCTGAGCATGCTGCTGATGACTGTGGTGGGGGTGGCAACTTCACAATCAGATTTGCCCATCTGCCTGGCTGTGAGTTGCACCATTTGGGCACTTCCACAAGCCCTCTGATGCCACATTTTGTTTAGTCTGCCTTCACAGGAGCGTGGCAATCAATTATCAGAAAGTTATGTACTCTGGGTGAACAGTACATTGGAGAACACAGCCAAGCAATTACTGAAAACTAGAGAAGCAATAGAAATTGTTATTAAACTTGCAAGACGATGTCTACGTATTTAATTAGAATCTGACAAAAGTGCTTATGCAGGGAAGTTACAGCTTTACAAAATATCAATTAGTATTTTAGCAATAAATTGTTATCATATTATCTTGCTTTAGTAGTTTTGTCAAATGTCATTTAAGAGACTGCCATCATTATAACCAGGATAACAGTGGCAGCTCATTTGGAGAAAGAGCAGGCTATTTCTACCCCATGTTTAAGAGCCAGCCTTGTCTTTAATTGTAGCACCTGCTGCTACAACTGCAGTGACAACTTACCTTTTTTCAGACTGAATTCTTCAATGCATGAACCTTTCCTCCACAAAAACTGAGGCAGAAAACACTACTCAGACAAAATCCACTGTCATATTTGGATAGTACTTGCTGCTTCTTTGCTCACCAATGTTTCTTGAATTTCCAGAATGAAAAAATGACAGGACAGGTGTGTCTGAGAGCTTGGATTATGCCCTATGCCTGGACTAACATCTACAAACATTCCAGATGGAAAGGTGAGGTGAAAACTCAGAAGGAAAGCTCTAAGAATCTACCCTAAATTCCTGCTTCCTTAGTAATAATTTCCTTTCTAGAGTTTCCGTATTCACACCCACTTCTGCTTTGTGAATTTCACAGTATTCCTTAATGTTTTCTAGTTTCCCAAATAACCTAGTGGTGCACAAGGAGTAACTTGAGCTTTTATCCAATCTGTGTACAATGCAAGTGCAGTTGAATCTTCAGCTAAATTTTCTTCAGGAAACAAACATGAAGGAAATATAAGAACACACACATATCTTTGTCATGAATAGTTAACACTCTCCTCAGTGAACAGCAACCAATATCAATTTCCTGATATCATAATTCCTTTGGTCCTTTAAAATGTAGCAAAAATGTAAGAATGGGGGTGAAAACAGACAGTTTCAAACACATTTGAGGTCACTGCAATCACGACTGTTACCTTCCAACATCCTTGACATAGAAATACTCATGGCACTAGTTTAGAATAAGTAGATCTTGGAAGGTGATTTTTTTTAGCTGAGTCACTAATTCCAGCACAAAAAGGAAACAGACCTTAAAAATTAAGAGCAGCATAGAATAATTTAGCAGTACCTAAACTGCTTGCTTTTTCTGTTCTCAGCACTCTGCCTTTCTGCTACGTCTTCATTTAACAACAGGATTGTGGAGGAGTAGGTTAGTTTTGCCTGAGGTGATAGGTGAGGAGGACCGAGAAAAGTATCAAGAACATCATTTCCTCACTAACAAAGTCACAAGTTCGAATCTCTCGTCACTGCAGTTAGACTTGCAGTCTTGCACGATGTGAGAGAGGAGGTGGTGTCATTTACACTTTTGCAGAATGTTGCCTTCAAAATGGAAAAAGCTGGCAATTCTTTGACTGAGAAACAGACCCAGACTTGAGCACTGAATACAGGATAACACAACCACAGTCTCATTAGCTTCCAACTGAGCAGTTTAGACTGCAGACGTGGTTAGCAGGCATACTAATTACAAAGAGACAACACAATGACTACCTCACTGAATATCCTGAATCAAGAGAAAAGTGCCTTACAGAAGGCAGTAAATTTCTCTTAGGGCCCAGCAATCAAACAGCAATAGACAAAACTAATTGCTTGGTAAAGAAAATAAAAACAGATAAAAGATAACCATAAGGAGTGATTAAGGTCCACCTGTTAATTACAGTGCTGTATTGATTTATCTGCTTTAAGTAGGTTGCCTATTAGTTTCCCTGTTTAATTTTCCTCACAGTATGGAAAAAAAAGGAGTAAGCCAGAGGAGTGTAAAATATTGTTTACAGACCACTCCTTTGTTACTGAGATAGAAACTACCCTTTTATTTTTTTTTTACACATAGCTTTAAACACTCCACTCTGGTCTGTATATCTTCCATCTCCATCTCTCTTATACATCCTGCAAGGACTAAGAATCATGAGTTCTGCCAGCTGTGTTTAGCTACTTCTTCACAGCCTTTGCATTTCTCTACCTTAGGGGCCCACCCAGCACTCTGAGCACCAGAGCAACCTCAAGAGCTTTCAAGATTTCCACTGGCTTCCAGAGCTTCTGTAGAAATTTGATAAATCGACTGAGCGCCCTTTTGGCTTGTTGTGAGCTCACTGTCAAGTTCTGATGGTCCAACTCATCTTAAGTTTGCTGGACACAATCCTAAAGGACACCTCTAGCACCCGCAGCTATGAGCTAGAACCCACTGTCAGTTCATCTGTCCCTGCATGCTGGGCTGCATCCTGGATCTCCCTTCTCCACATCTAAAGTCTGTCATCGTTCCATGAGAGCACAGAGGTCAGTGCTAAGATAAAGTAGTCAACACTGAGCTTCAGAAATAATTCTTCCTTCTTATAAAAAAAAAAAAAGAGAAAGGTCTTTGATTATAATTTCTGGAGTGTAAAGTCCTTTCCTCTGGTTCTCCATGCCCTTGACAATTCACACAGACCATTTGTATTCAGCAAGCCAGGTTTATGAAACTCATGGAGTAACTCACCTTGCACTGAGCAAAGTCACTGAGAAGTGTGAGGGATTGACCTCGTGCTCTTTCATCATCTTTGAGGCTCTGCCATCATGTGCTGCCCCATCACTCTGCATAGAGGGTCCTGCCAGGTGACCTTGTTGCCAAGGTAACCTCTTCCCTGACAACACGATTTTCCTGGTAAGAGCTGGGTTATTGTCTCAGATGTTTGTATTAAAATAGAAGACCATCTGCATTTAACAACCTTCTCTTATTAGGGCTTTGTTCTCATTTCATCTCAACACAGAAGTGAGCAGACACTGAAGAAGGTAAAAGGTCATGTGTCCAAAATAAAGTCAGAAGTTTAGCAAGGTTGGATACAGTTCATTGGGAAGAATGGATTAATTCTTCATGCATCAGAGACCTTCACATCATCAGAGGACTGCTTTGCTAAATGGAAGGGAGCAATAAAGCCTTTCCTACGATATGCTCTGCTGTAAACTGATTAAGTGACATGGAACTAATTGCAGCACTTCCTGGTTCTTTCAGAGATAGAACTTCTAAAGGAGTACAGTCACTAATTAACAATTGTTTCAGGCTACTAGGTTTAAAAGAATATAGACCAATAAAAATTAAGTATCTACAAACATGTTCTATGACTATTGGCTTTAAGGTGTCCATAGCATCGTCTTCCTTTCTTTCCTACTATGCCACCTTCATACACATCCAGCTATGTTACAGGAATTACCCTCATACGATTATAATCATCCCCAAAGGTCCAAGAAATACATTGCTCCTCGTCTAGTCCACCTCCACAGCCAGTGAAGGGAGACAGAAACCCCAGGGAAATGCAACAAACTGACAGCATCTTTTTCTGTCTCTTAAAAACACAAGGCTGGAAAACAAACTTTAACACTAGACTTCAAATTTTCAAATGGTAAACTTTGGTGGGCTCACAGTTTAGCCATTAGACAACAAATGCATATAGTTCCAGGACAGTTTTCACCTGGAGGAGAAAACACTGTGGGAAAACAAGAAAGATAATTGCCATGATGAAGGAAGTAAATTTTTTTCACAGACCCTCATGCACAGAAATGGAAATATTTCACTGTTGCCGGAGACTTAGATAGGATAACAAAGGAAAAGCATTGTGATCTTAATAAATAGGTCAGTAGCCAGGCACATGGTCTAGAAAGACTAAAGCCTCCACAGCCTTTGAGGGTTTTAGGTATCCATTAGATATAACTGACACTTGCTGCAGAGGGATATCTGCACTGAGGTTTCAGCATCCATCAATTTTATAACAACTTATTCCTTATTTTTTTCCCTCTAAACCGTTTCTCATTTGAATGTGTACACTGAGTGCTTATTCCATATGGGTCAACACATCTGAGAGGGCAAGCAGCCTGCTGGTGATTTGTTGTTCTGAGAATCAATGCTTTGTAAAGGAAGGTGTAATTCTATACTGCTTTCTACTTGAAACTCGATGCATACTGGTAAGAGCAAGCCCCAAAAGTGTTTGTTACAATACCACATTTACCATATAAAAACATGCATGTGCAAAGAGAATGAAGTGGCAGTAAACCCCACAGCAGTAAAGAAATCAAAATTATTTTATTAAATTTAATAACTTCTGGGTATCAACAACTGAAAACCTAACAAACATTGCCACTTAAACTGACTGTTGAGACACTTTTTGTATCGATATTTAAAAATATATAGCTTGTATTTTATTAGTATTTGCTCAGTTGTCATCTGCTGAGAAGAAAGCATACAGACAGTCCTAAACCACGCTACACTGACCTTTTCAAAATTTTCAAGTTCTAGTTGTTGGTCATTCCTTTCGTTTCCGCTGTCTGCAACCTTAATATTCTGTGAGCAACAAAGAAATGGAATGGCTGCCCTCTCCAAACAAACACACTGTAAAGGTTAAAGTAGTTTAAGAGATTGCCACTGTTGTTCTGCTGTCATTTGCAAACTATACTGGAAGCCATGACTGGAAGGTGCTGCTCGGATAAAACAGTGAATAGAAATAAGGAGTGACAGAATTTCAATTCATTTTTGTAATAATGAGCTTTGCAAATTTTTCAAGTCTCTCTCAGCAACCTATTAATAGAAGAGGTCGCCTGCAAGTTGTCCAGCCCATGCTAATGCAGTACTTGACTGCTGAGTTTCCAAGTCTTTTTTAATAGTGCTATGTGTTTAGCTAAACACCAATTCATGAAAGTTTAATACATCACATTAGCATAATTTCACAAAGTGACTGCTGCTGTGCAGTCCTACAGGCACATATTTTGATGTCATACTGCATCAGGACCTGAACATCCTCACATCAGATTTCTCACACAGATGTTCATAAGTTTTCTTTGGTGTGCTACTGGGAAAGGGGGAATTAGTTCCAGCTGAAAGCCTGAAATATTCTAAGTTGGCAACACGGCAAAACAATACATTTGTTACTTGGCAGTGCTATATATTCCTACTGAGTATGTTGAAACTGTCAAGACAAACTAAACACTTCTAAAACACTTTTAAAAGTGCTTATTGACACAAATACGTCAACTGCCGTAAATTATTTTACTTAGGAAATGTATTACTCACAGTATTTTTTACATTTTATGATAATTAAAAAGAAATGGTATATCAGCTTTTATTCTCCAATCTGAATGGAAAATAACTACAGAAACTTAAAAACACATAAGAAGACAGGGAAGGGTGACCTTTCAAGTATGGGCTAGCTATTCCATATACCTTTGGAAACACTGCAAGAGTTAGTCATAACTACTAAGATTCACTAAGTGCAAGTCAGGAATAACTTTCCTCAGTATGTTGTCAGATGTCTTTTGCACTTCATTACTCAGAACCATGCAACAGAAAATGCATCCTTTAAATAGATCCAAGAACATGCTGGTACTTCAACAGTGTTTTTTCAGACAAATAGTCCAAACTAGCTTCATTACAGGAATTGAAGTAACCTCATCACCAATATGCATATTAAAAAGTCTTTTAACTAATACAGATAAATTATTGCAAAAACTTTCTAGCATCTAGCTAATGCTTTCCTTTCCCAAATCACCCAGAGTTAAAGGTTTGATAGTCTCAGCTGACCTTAAGCAGAGCTGGGGGAACATCTCCCACGTGGGAACTTGTTTTACACATTTTCTTATTCCACTCTTCTTCCTGGGACCCTGCTCAGGACAACACAAGCCTACACTAATGGAAAAAGTCCTGTCATTTACACCTTTTATCAGTAAGTGATAATGGCAAAAGTCCTATTTAGTGGATGAAACTGTAACTTCCCTTCTCCCCTCTAGATGCTCACTCAGTAGGTGTTTTCTGACTAAAGTCAGAGGAAGGCTGTTTTCAATTGTTACTTTTATGCAGGTACATAAACTGTAGCTTTAACACAAATATTTCATTAGGCATAATGTGAGGCTCTAATAATGCACTCTTTACCTCCAAAATTTAAGTTAAAACCAACAGCAACCTTTTAAGAAAAAAAATATCCAAGTAGCATAATTTTCCTCAGGGTTATAAAATCTTGCCTTGATTGAATGCATCCTGAGGGTGAATACATTGAACCAAAAATAGCAACTAAAGGGGACTTTCAGGTTTGCTCTGTAATATTAGAAGTAATATTGCAGCTAATACAAAACCTACTACTCCCTGTTCCACACAGTTTTTGCAAACCACTTCCATGACTCTTCAAAACAGCTGGTAAGCTGATGAGCCTTGAAACTACGACCATATTTTCCCCTTTACGTCTTTCTATCTAAGAAACACACGTAAATTAAGAAAGTATCAGCTATAGTTATTGACTAACGGAGAACAACTGAACAAAAAGTAACACAGGGATTCCCTCACGTGTTCAAGCTCATTGCAGAGTTTGGCTCCTAAAGCTCTTTCCTGCAGTTTGTGTACAAATTTTGTCTCTTGCCATTTCTAAGCTCCACTAGACTAATTCTGAGGTGTTTCAAGTTAAACTCTCAGATAGCCCATCCTGGAATTCAAGGTGAGTGGAAACAACATTCATGGTCTAGAGAAGAAGGTGCTGCTGCAGCAAATATACTCTGGGAGAGCCCATGTTAGCTACTGCTGCCAGCTGCACTGCTGATAGCAGTTTAATCACAACAGCTTCAATCACAGGGTAAGCTTTCAAATATTTTTAAGGGTCTTGCATTCTGTGGAGAACCCCCAGAGCTGTGACTAACATATTATCAATTTATTTAAACTAAATCTGACATATACATAAAGGAATTGCAATCATTCTTATCAGCTTAAGGCAGGAATGCCCTGAATGATTTTTTTTCAGGATTCCAGCTGGTTGCATGCATTAAGAGTATTTATTACTGCTCACAGCTAATAAGACTTGCATAACTGCCCCTGAGGGACTTGGAATCATTGCTATCATCTGGAGGCTCAGACACCAGCAAACTCATCCAAGAAAGTCATGTTTCTGCAGCAAATATAACATGTTTAAAAGCTAAAATATGTTATACACTTAGGAACTTAATAGGATAAACATGCTGAGCATTAATAATCCTTACAGAAATTTATCAACTTTTAATTTGAATGTCAAATAACATTTGATTAGAACATTTAGCAAAATAGTTACCTATTTCCAGAAATTAAATAAGAGTGGAAAACTCCGCCTACAGTGCAACAGTCTTAATATCACATAGCACAACCTCATGGCACCATGAGGTTGGAAGGGACCCTCTGGAGGTCATCTGGTCCAATCACTCTGCCCAGAGTCACCTAGAACAGGTTGCCCACAGCTCAGGTGGCTTTTGAGTATCTCCATGGAGACTCATCACAATCTCTTGGGGAGCCTTCTCAAATGTTCAGTCACCCCCATCAGGGAAAAAAGTATTTCCCAATATTCAGATGGAACCTACCATGTTTCATCTTGTACCCATAGCTTCTAGTCCTGTTATCAGGCATCACTTTGCATTTGCACTCCACTTTCAGGTATGCATTGATAAGAACCCCGTGAGCCTCCTCTTATTTAGGCTCCATAGTGCCAGGTCTTATCAGCCCTTCTTTAAAAGTAAGGTATTCCGGTCCCTTCATCATCTTTCTGACCCTTCACTGGACTCTTCACTATATCAATCATCTCTCTCTCGTGCTGAAAACTCAGAACTGGGCACAGTGCTCCAGGCATGGCCTCACCAGCATTGGATAGAGAGAAAGGATCTCCTCTTCTGGAGACTCCCACTGGTAATCCTTTGCATCATGCAGTGCAGAACAGCCTTGACCCTTGCATGTCACTGATCCATGGTGGTGCCTCCTGGGACCCCCACGCCCTTGACCCCAGCAGGTATTGATGCACAGGACTGTTCCTTCCCAGGTGCAGGACTTTGCACTTCTTTTTGAACTCCACAATGCTCCTGGTCAGCCCGTTTACCCAGCCTGCATATATGCAGACATGAGAGGTACTAAATCTCATTCACTTTTTCTTGGATGCTCATTCTCATCCTTGGAGAAAGCTACAAAACTAATGAAGAAAGTCTGGCATGCACTGTCCGAACTAAAAATAGAAGGAAAACATAAACAGTAACAAACACAAACACCAGGAGGGCTGCCACTCACTGGGGATTAGGAACACAGTCCCTGCAAAGCTTTTCAAATCAAAGGACTATAGAACATATACCAAAATGCACACAGTTAATCAGAATATGCTTATTTGGTTTTGGCTCATTTGTTTTTAGATGACAAGCCCAACATTGAAATCTTAGCTTCACAAGATTTACTCATACATGAACTGAATGAGAGTTTTCCACTGCAGAAGCCCCACTTCAGACCACGTTTTGCCACCAGAACAGAGCTCTGCCCAAGCTGTATTTCTAAATAGGTGTTGAACATCTCAGAAGGAATACACAAGCGGAGCTTTGAGTATTGTTTATTTTGTAATTTTCTATCACAGCAGCCCACTTGAAATTCTTAAAGCAATAGTTAAAAATGTGGGCACCTTTAAATGTTTCAATAGATAGGAAAAGAACAATTTGTAGGTTTTTCTTTAAATGCACTTATTATTGTACACTGGCAGTATCCGTTTCACAGCAGGATGTATAAAGTACTTAAAAACACACATGAATTAAAAACCTAAAATGGCACTTTTGCTATTATGCTTAGTATTTGCCACCCTGTATTTCATACTTTTGTATTCCGATAATCCAAATCTTTAAATCCTTCAAGAACTCATTTGGGGCTTGGGGTTAAGAAAGATTTAGCTCAAAATGCTAAAATTCCTCCCTCAAATCTACACCTTCATGACAATAAATAAAATAAAAAAATATTTTAAAATACATGTTTTTCATTGTAAAAAGTTTCAATGAATTATGAAGAGTTCAGTATTGTGCAAACATTTCACAGTAAAATCTGAGACAATGTAGAACTGTTACTCTTCTGACAACTGTTAGATATCAATACAAGCTACTTAAAAACAATAACATTAGCAAGCTTATTTCACAAAAGCAAAAGTAAAAAATAATAACATGGAAGAATCACCTTTTTAGAAACTAGAAACTATTAGGTCATTAATGAGATGAAATAGTGAAGTTAAACTACTGGTTGTTGTGCCAAAAGACTGGACGTGTGTAAAGAGTGAACACTGAGTACTTTATTTTTTCAGCATTCTGCAATTAGAGAGACGTTTCTGAAGTTAATCAAAAGCTTATTATGGGTAAAAGGGAACAACATTCAAATGGAGCTAAAAATCCATACTCTTTAGTAAGATGAGACCTTATACAGGTAGAAGCATTATGCAAAGTCAACCTAGCACACTCACCATCACTGGGTATCCCAGCTGGCCATGTCCAAGGGCCTAAGGGGGAACCAGTGGGGAACATCTCTTCCTGCTCAGTGTCAGCCACATAACAGTTGTTTTCACAAATTTTCTTATCCCATTCTGCTTCCTTCCCACTGGATCCCAGCCACAGGCAGGCAGGTGCCCACATGCCTCCTCCAGCCCTCAGGACTGTGCCACAGCAGCCCAGAGAAAGCCACAGGCACATGGCCACTGGACACAAGAAAACGAGGCCCAACCAGCCCAGGTCAGCTCTTGGGGCCTTGCACTACAGGACTACTATGTGCAGCCTCCTTTGTAAGTGAGAAAAATCACAAAAAACTCTGAATATTTTGCAGCCCGTACAGCACACTGCCATGGCAACATGTCTTCAGTCTCATGTACTGAGCTAGGAATTGGTTTCTCTGAATTTATTTTTCTGGGTTGCTCCTTAGAGCCCATCAGCAACAATGCCAAGCAGCCTTCCATTGCAAAGATGAAAAAAATTAAAAAACAGTTATTAAAACATAGTGTCTACTGTGCACAAAGAAAGTGCTCTGGTATCCAGTTCACCAGGGCTATTTGGGCACTTACATTTCTTTTGTGAATCTACAAGACCCTGCATAATATGGAAAACCATGGCACCCCGGTCTCTGTGCTCACAGAATCGCTTTAACAGTGCTTTGGAGAACTCCTGTGAGCCTACATGTGTATCCATGCAGCAGCTGACCCCAAAACCCAGTCCCTAGTTTTGGTTTCATAAGCAGTCAATCTGCAAGATAAACATTTCACAAGTTATCTGCAAAGAACCGTGGGAATACATCAAGGCTTTAAAATGAAAATTAGTACAAAAGATTGTGTTTGGGTTTTCAGTAAGAAAAGTCAATGGCAAAATGACAACAGAGTTATCAGCATGGAGAAATAATTCTGCTGCTGACTAAAATTCAAAAAGGTCAATAAAGAATGGAGAAGGGCAATGAATAAGTCTGCTTCATATCTGGATAAAACAAAGTATTACTTAGCACAGCTGGAAGTAGACTGATGTAAGATTACAAAAAGTGCAATGAGATCTTGAAGCTTTCAAAGTTATTCTGTGGTTAGTAGTAATGGACGGGGGAAATGAGAGCCATCTGCATGGGTTGCTACCCCATTGCAGACCAGGCACTACTGATTCATGATCTCCTTCAACTCTTATACTCAACTAAACCAATACCAGCTCATGTTCTTAGTGACAAAGGAATAACAGATTTAAATTCTTTACCTTACTTTTTTTTCCCCAGTATGTCAGAAAGCCACACAACCCTTTGTGGCAGAACAAGAAAATCCAACATCTCTAGAAGACCAAACAAAAGAAATAGGATACTACTACATAGCAAAAGTCAAAGAGGGCATGATGATGCAACATCACCGTGGAACTGATAGGACACCTCCGCTATAACAAACTCCTATGCAAAGCAACTGTACCAGCAGGGAACTTTCTTCTTCTGACCATCACTCAGGCACAGCACAACACAATTACCATTTCACTCTGTGGTGGTTTAAAAGGGTCTGGGTTTTTGGGCATGGTAGAGGCCAGAAAGATGGCTCCTGTGAAAAGCTGCCAGAAGCTTCCACAGCTGTCCAGCCAGGGCCTGTGCCTGATGGCTCTTGAAGATGGACATGCTTCAAGCCACAGCTGGGCCAATTAGAAAAGGTAACACCTCTGTGACAACATATTTAAGAAAGGGTCAAAGCAGGACGCAGGTGCACGCCAGTAGATGTAGCCATGTAGTTGTAGATAGGCAGGGGAGAAGGAGTACAGCATGTATAAGAAACAACAGATGTGAACACCAGCAACGTCAAGCCAAGAAGAAGAGGGAGGGAGGAGGAGGTGCTTCAAACATCGGAGCAGAGACATCTCCACAGCCTGTGGTAAGGACTGTACCAATGCAGTGTTGCCCTGCACCCTGAGGGTCCATGAAGGAACCAAGATCCTCCCTAAGACGGAGCAGGAGGGGGTGAACTCCTACAGGAGGGACTTTGGTCTGGTGTCGGGTTAACGTAGATAATGAGGCCTTT
>VZRZ01004646.1:830057-939113 GCA_013398175.1 Climacteris rufus
GGCGGGGGAGGGGGTGGGGAAGAGGAAGAGTGTTTTAAGAGATGTCTTGCTTACTCCTTTAACTCTGTAATAAATTCACTTTATCACTTTTAAGATTTAAGCCTGTTTTTGCCTGCCTTAATTAGAGGGTTTTTTTTCTCTCTCGGTATCCTTATCTCAGCTTGGTAACAAATTCCTCTCCCCTGTCCAGATCTGGAGGGGGGGGAGCGGCTTTCGTGGGGCTTTGGCATTCGGCCAGAGTTCAAACCACAACGCACTCCAAGACACCTTCTGACACCACATTTGGGAAGCAAATACCTTCTTGTTGCACGAACACTAATTGTGCACTCCAGTTTTCCTGAAGGTGTATTATGTCAGTGAGAGCTGTGCACCTCTGCACAGTCCTGCTCTTAGTCTGTTTCTGGAGCACAATAACTTGACTAAGTTCAATGTGACTATTCCAAAAGCACAGCCACAATCCAGAACAACCTATAGCCTATAGCCAATGCACCAGCCTCTTACTTGGAAGTGAAATTGAGCTAAAGCATTACTAACTGGTGAAATATTGTTTGATCTAAGTGACATCTTCCAGCGCTCTTTTCCTAAGATTCACTATGTGTCTTTAAATCCTGAAGATACAAAATGACAAGTCAATGAGGATGTGTCATAGAGAATATATCAGAAAATGCTAAAAAAAAAACCCCAAAAACTGCATCTCAGCAAGCATTCTGAATACATGAGGCTAGAGCCTTGATCCAGATTAACTTCATGTCTCACTTTGTGCATAATGTCTTTAACTAGTAGCTTTCCAGAAGTGAAGATCTCTTCAGTCTGTACCACCCAGGAGAGTTCAAGGTACTCACATGCTGAATACAAGTTGTTTTCTGCAACATGACCTCTTTTACTGTCACAACAACAGCAATACTGGTACGTTTGCATCAACAAGAACTCATAACATGTGAGTCAATATTCACATGCACTCCCAGCCAGCCTCAGCAGATGCCAGATAACTTGCCCTGGGATTAGCTGTTTATTGGCTGTCACCTTGACTGTTGGATTGCCAGAGATATTTCATCCAAATTCCATGATACTGAAGCTCATAGCTCCCAATACGTCCATATCATATAATATGACTTGGAGCAGAGAAAAGTACACCATCCTATATCAGCTAATCAGCCATCCTGGACCCCCACCTATAAGATTAATCTTTTTTCTTTAATACCAACAGAGCAAAATATTCTAACTCCAAAGCATCACAGTGTCTGCACATTAGAGACAGATGATCATAGGTGTAACTATTCTCCCGATTTGCCCAAACTACCCAATTAGACTCTGCATGATCCTGAAAATAAAAGTCACTTGCCCTATCAGCTTTATTTCCAGCAGACTCTCTTATTAATATTTAATTTAGGCCCTTTTATTAATAATTGTTTCAGGCCCTTTTGTTAATAACAGTTTCAGCTGCTCACAACACTGTGTCCTGGAAATCCAGTCTTGCTTCCTTTGTCAGCAGGATTTAAGAAATGAAATTTCCAGGTCCCATGAACAGTTTGTTTCTGTTTCCAATTCCAAGTTCACAGTTCTGTCACAGTAAAGGAAAATTATATTCCAAAAGCCCTAATAAAGACATTTTTCCCAGGGGATTGCCTATTGGATTTCAGAGTTTGCCAGAGACATATTTATTCTCTCCTGCATTATTGCTCTTATACAATAAGGCTCTGAGGAAGCTTTAAATTTAAAGAGAGATTTCAATAAGCAAAACACAGCTGTAAAAACCACTTATAGACATGCATTTGAAAGAAGAAATATGGAAGAGAACCCAGCTACAGAACACACCTAAATACCTCTGAGGACCTCAGACATGACCAACAAGTACTAGAGAAGAACAGGATGAGCCTTGAACTTGGCTATGAAGAGGTCAGGCAGAAGAACACTTGTTGGGGCTAAAGAACTGCAAGACACCAAGGAAGGAAAAGCCCCACTTCTGATAGGAAACTAGGCAGAAGCTACAACAGCAAACTTACAGAGCAGGTGTACGAGGCATTTCAGAGGAGTCATCATAGCATGTGACATACACACAATGGATTCCTGACTGCTTTTTCCTCTCTCTGCTTCCCTCAGCTACAACATATGTCTGCCACTCTGTCAAGTGTCATGTGATGCCTTTTAACTTACACCCACTCTCAGCTCTTCCCTACTGCCATCTCCTTTCTGCCAGCACAACAATATGATTTGATCATGTCTCTTGGAACCCATTAATGCCACTCTCTCATTTCCCAGAGTATTTCTACAGAATGACAGCAAGGTATTCCTTCCCTTCAATGGCTGTGGGTGTTTGTTATGGTCTTCTCAAGGCCACTTCCTGCACTGCAAATCAGACACCAAACACAAGGACTGCATGGCACATGTTAGCACAACAGAGCAGAAAAATAGCCCAGCCTAAGCATTAACTATGTTCATTTGATTCAGACTGAACCTTGAGAGATTTTCAGCCTAGATAAACTTGTGATAAGAAAGACTAGAAATAGTTAAGCCAGTTTTCTGAAGTACAGTTACACTGGACAGTTTGCAACTGAGAAACCTCTATTTGAATTTACAAGGTTAATAATATTCAGCTAATTAGGCAATCGGATTAGCCAAGAATTATGAGCTTTACAGCAACACTGAAGATCAAGCTGCCAAAGCTGACAGTACCATGTTGCACTCAGATACAGCAGGATATAAAATATAGTGAATTACAACAGAAATATGCATTACACAGAACTATTCTAGGACAGCAGGAAGATTGCAAGCCTAACTCAAGACTAAGCAAGTACCAGAATTAGAGCTGTCTGTATACCTAGAAAACAGGAAACATACTCAGAGAACTGTAAAAAGAAGCTGATCATAAACTATTTGGCCAGTTTCTGGGGCAAGGTTGCAGTCACCTGAATCGCAAATGCAGCCTTAGAAGTCTGGTGATTCTCATGTTCCACAACTTGCACCTGTCAGCCTTTGGATCACTGACCTTAGGGCTACAATGTAAAGCCAGATGTATGAAACCATCCCACTCACAGAAGAATTCAGTTTGCAGAGTTGTATTCTCACTGAGGAGACAGATGAGATGTAATCCAGAAGCAATTACTAACACTGACTAACACTTGCAAAGAGGGGGAAACCCATCCAAAATACATCTGCACACAAAAAGAGATGTTCTAATCAAGGCTTCATCATGCAAACTTTTGCCATCTTTCCAAAACCAAGGAAAAAAAGGAATCAACATATAAAAGGTCTCCATCACCTGCCATGATGGGGTTATTGAAGCTTTTAAACATGATGTTGTAGGAAATGCATCATACATTAGAAAGGCAGGGAAGAGGAAGCAGGTAGAGAAGGGCACTGATAACTAAACCAGCTATTATCTGGATTATCTGACAGGTATTTGTTCTTACCCAGCTGCGTGTTATTTAGTCCTGACTCAGTGAGCCTGAAATGCTTTAGAAACACCTCAGGGAGTCAAGTTCCCTGCTGTTAAAATGACAATGACTCAGTAAATGGGTTCCTTATGTATATGCCAGCATACTCTGCTTTTGCCTGCATGATTAAGTCTTAACTCTTCCAAAAAAAAAAAAAAAAACCAACAAAAAAAAAAAAAAAAAAAAAAAAAAAAAGGAGAAGAAAGCCTGAACAGAAAAGAACCATCTACAATTCTTGAAAATATTACTTAAACCAGACCCTTTCATTACAGGAATGTCAGGTTTAAAAGTTTTGATGTTTACACCCATACAGTAAGCAAAAGACCTGAATAATCCAAGTAACCAAAACCACGCATTGCTAATTAACTTATCCAGTTTCACCAGTGGCCAGAAGGTATGCTGCAATCTTTCACAGTATCAAAAAAATCCCATAACCCACCATAATCAACACAAGGAAGAACAACGGCTGAATATTATAACAAGGAGCAAAAGTCTGATCTATACTAGGATTTTTTCAGGTAGATTCAGGGTCTTCACATGCTGAATTCACAGGAGGAAGGAGAGCAAATGATGGACAGAAATTATATCTCCTTATAATTTCAATTGTAGAAGAAAGTTACATAGCTTCAAGGGAACATGACACTACCCTCCCCAATAATTGATGGGTTCACATTTATCACTTCACGGCCAGTCCATACCGACATAACCCAAACCAAGAAAACTGGGCTCCTCTGCATTATGGCTGACTTAGTTTTAACACTGTTGCTGCTTTCACAAGTAACTATTTCCCTTTAATGTATACAATTCAAATTGGTATTTTAAGATACATGCCTACATGTAAGATTCATGCCTACATGAAGCTCCAGCTCTTCGATTTAACTACGGCTTGCACATAAAGTGGGTGGGTGTGATTAAGAGAGCTCTGATGTTTCTAATGGATACTGAAACCCAGAGGCACAACTGCCAACAAGGAATAGGGTAACTGGCAGCTTAACCATTGGGTTTGTTACCTCCCTTTGCACAAACATCCCAGCTAACTCACAACAGGCCAATGTTGATATTAGCTTGGATTTTCACAGGTGTCATCCTTAAGGAGAAAGAAGAGGATAACATTAACAATGTCTTAAACACTGGTAACAAAGGTACTACAGATATAAGCAAGAGTACATGTTACAGATTGGATTTAAAGTACAAACTGGGAGAAAAGACCTGACAAAGCTACCATGGGTCCCTGGGTAACAGCAAAGTGGGCAAGAAATCAGAGCACTATCTGTAGGAGGTGAATAACAAGAATTTTAACAAAAAGAGAAAAAAAATCACATTGTGGTTATAATTAATTAGTTTTTTTAAATTCATCAATTCAAAAGAAGTGACACGTACTCAAATTGCTCTTTTTGTCTAAAGAATCTTCATGCGCATCTTGGTCGGTAAAGCCAGGACAGACACAGGAGCTATTTAATTTCTAAACAAGGCATCTATTTTTAATTCTCTGCAGATTATTATCTAGCAGGATATCTGGAAAAGAACGTGGTTTTCATTTTAAAAGTGAGCCTCAGCAAACACATATGTAAAACTGACAGTTAGCTGATGACTTTCTTGACTCTGGTAATTACTAGATTTGAATCCAAGTCAGATTTTGCAGTGAACATAAAAAGCTGTTTGAAAATGTTAGCAGAGAAAAGCTTAGATAATCTACATATGTCTGCAGCAAGCTATCTGTAAGAGTCAGCTGCAAGAGATAAACAGCATTGCATAGACTGTATTAAAATTGGTGAAACAAAGGATCCTGAAAAAGGTGACTGTTCTTAAAAACAAAACCTCTACTTTGTACTCTTTAAAGACTTTTATGCACAAAAGTCAGGTAACAAAGTGTAACAAAGCTTGCTCATGTAAGGAGATTAGAAAGTTTAGAGAGCTCTTTGAAAAGTAGTTCTTAAATATCAGAACAATGGAAGCGATCAATATTCTTACAGTATTTCAAGGAATACTAGAACAAAATATGAGTTCTTACTGTTGTGCAGCAGCAGCAGGGTAGCTCAGTGCATTTAAGTAACAGACTCCTTAAGTAACCGAGAAACATGGGTCAAATTCCCCTTGATTCCTGCCAGTGCAAATTAGGAGGAGTTCCAGTGCAGTCAGTAGTGACAAACTGACATATTGGCAGGACTATCAGTCCTTAGCCAATACCTTTGTGCAATTACAGTCCACAGCAGGACACAGTGGCAGTCTACTTACACATTCTTGATACTTCTGAATAAAACACAGAATAATCTATCTCATCACAGTTATGTAGCTTAAGTCAAAAATTCTACTTTCTGTACATCCTTGAGTAAAATGTTATTACAACCTTGAATTGTCTAATATAGTTCAATTGATTAGGATGGGGCAATGTGATCAATAATACTTCTGTACTGTTGACCTCTGGTGTAGGTAATCATTTTTTGCTGTAAAACATTGACTGGCTAACCACTGACTGAGACAGAGTATCATGATCTTTGACCCAAAATAAAGAATCCTCAAAACTGAAAAGATGCTGATAATACAGTACATAACTGCAACAAAATATTACCAGATCATACAGAACTCTGCAACAGTGATTTTCTCAGTATTTATTACCATCTCAACTGTTGTTACCTATTTATTTACAGCATACAAGTAAAACATTCTTTGTAAAACACTTCTAAAAACTCAACCTGTCTCTAATAACAGCCTACAAGGATTATCTCTGCTGTGACATTGGGTTACTAACATTGCCACACTCAGGTGTGACTGCCAATTGTCATCTAACCATAAACAAGCTCAATGTCATCTCTCTTAACAGAAGAGAATTATGGTATAAAATAAGTCTTTGAAGATATACTGTAGAATTTCCAGCACAAAGAGTAAAAAAATATGATAAAAGAAAATTCCAAGGACATTGAAAGATAACTTTGAAGTTGTAACATTATACTTTTACAAACACAGTACGCTTCACCAGTATACAATGTGGTGTTTGTTTTGTGGCTGCAGAATTGAAAAGCTACAGCAATTACTCAGTGAAAAAAAGAAAAAAGAAATCCAGCCATTAGAATTCTCCTGCAATAGCCTCAGACCCTAAAGTGACACAGGCTTACTCTCTGCAGAAAAGACAAGAACAGTTAGCCTAGCAGAGCACAAAGCTTAAGATAAATATAGACTCATAATTTTGGCTTGGTTCCATACAAACATTTTACTTGGTCTTACTTGCCATTTATCCTCACACAATATCCACTGAAAGGAGAATAACCACCACTAAGGCATTTAAAAAGCAGTAAATATTGACAGTGAAAAACATTTATTTTAATCCCAAACTAGTCCTTGGTTTAAAAGTAAATACATTTTGCCAATCATCTTTTTGCACATCATGTATAAAGTTCAGGGCATACATTTTCAGCCAGTAGACAAGTGGGATATTATCTAGTGGTTTGTAAATTCTAACACTTTGAGGGATAAAAAAAATTGAATAATATAAGAGAAGTGTGAGTTTTCCACGTACATCCATACTCTCTTGGTACCAATGATACTTCTAAATTGAAATGCTGAGTAAGGAAGCTCTGACGATGAGCTTGTCTAACTTTCTCTTATGGACGGGAATTTGAGCTGTTGATTGTCCACTGTAGCACAAATTAAGAAAAGCTGATCAAAAAGTAGCAGTAATAAAAATGTGTGATATTTGGGATGTGTGGAGCATTGTGAAGGAAGTTCACAAGGAAAGTGTGTTATTGTTTCAAACACATGAAGGGTTCCTTTGCCGTAAGTACCTTCATCTAATTCCAAAGACTAACAGAAAAAGTAATCTGCATACCCCTGGTGCAGGATATGGTAATACTGCACAGTGAGCAAAGAGTAATTACTCAGAGAAACAGTGTTGCTTCCCCTGGCAATTAGACTTTTTACATTTTTTAACTAATTCTGTCTGACCTTTCTGTCTGTCCTTGACTAGGTCTGTCACCTGTCCTTAACCAACAATTTTTAACTCTATTTTCATCCCAGAGAGTACAGAACTGCCAACAGGACTGTGCCATTTGCACATGGTTTTGACAAACTAACATCGGCAGAGAAGGATTTAGGGAGAAGTAAAGCACCAGCATAACTTTTCTTTTATGTTACTTAACTGCCTAAGCAGTACTTCTGATCCTGCACTACTCAGGTATGAAAAAAAACCACCCACCTCTCTAAAAGAAGTATTTATTTAATCTTGAGAGTAGTATTAAGGAAATAAAGCAGCCTCCAATGCTAAGCTAAAGGAACTTGAAGGAGTAAGCAATGTCTTATGAACACATAGGACAGACAGTCTGAGTAGGACTACTTCACCTCCAAGAATTCTAGTTTTGCTCTTCTCTCCTTGAAGATAGCTTATTCCTCAGCAGCTCCATGTCTGCAGTTATCAACAGCTATCCTCAGGAAGCACTTGCATTCTGCTGAGAACACACAGGGCAGAGTCTACAACAGTCAGATTACTGTGTTTACACCACATAAGAAATTGCTATTCATCCTTGTCTTATTACTGGCAGGATTTGGAGGCACCTACTTCCTAACAGTGCAATATCAACTACTGTATTTTGATGAGGAAAGAACAGCTGGCCTTTCTCTCTGGGTACGAAGATTCATAATTAAACACAAGGCCATCCTGTATTGACCCTTTTTACACAAGTGTAAACTGCTAGCATGCTACAGCAACATTTATGATAGAAAAATGACATTTTTAAAAAGTCTAAAAACAGTAAGCCCCAAAAAACCCCCACTTCACTGCACTGATTACAGGTTAAACATTAATTTTACAGCCTATCCTGTAAAATGACACAAACTCACCAAAACAGTCACTTCCTGAGTCCAAAGAAAAGAAGACAGATTTGAAATACAGTTTGAAGCCTGAGTAGCAGCTAACAATAGTAAATCAAGCAACATCATTACACAAAATCATCAGCAATAGGAAAAAAACCTCGGAGGTGACAGTCACAGTGTGCGGGATATAATAGATACAGTGTATATGGACAGATGAAACACCTCAGCAATCAGTGATGCTGGAATGAAGCAACAGCAGTGGCAAACAGACACTTTCACCAGAAGAGTGGAACTTGGGAAGCAGGCAATGGAGATGAAACAGAAAAGGCCCCAACAAACAAGAAAGGAGCTATATTTCGAAAAACCTGAAACAAAGCAGTTAAACACAAATTTGCACAAAAGTACCAAACATCCTGTGAAAAAAAAACTGATTTGAAACCAAAAGCTTTAAGCCTAAATAAGATAACTTCCAGAACAAAAGGTTTCAAGGCTTTCAGTTTTGATTTCAAGGGATTCAGGTTTGAAACTGGAAAAATACGTAGTTTATCCCAGCAAGAAATATTGGGTGTTTTCCTAATTAGTAATATAACCATCTTTCATGAAACAATAGCTGTGTATTCTCATCGATATCTTTTTCCTAAGTAAGGGGTGGGGGTAGAAAAAAATCACATTTCACATAAAAGTCAAAACAGTTTTAAATTTTAAAAAATTATCAAAGCAGCAAGGTGTGTTCCAGTCTTTAAAGGACTCTCATACTGCCATGTTGATATGTAGGGTTACAGAAGTTAAGGCAAAAGGCAAGCATTTACAATATCAAATATCTCAAGCAAAAAACACCAGTGAATCTTCGTAATGGAGAGCCAGGATTAGCACACCACAAATAGGAATAAACACTAGAATATATCTTACACATAGTCAGATCTGAAACATCACAATCAGTTCTAACTTTCAAAACCTCTAATGCCATTTTTTCCTGAATTTGTTTTAAAGAGTATAAAATTTCAACACTTCATTATTCATTGAAACAAGAGGAGAACAAGCTGTTCTGCTGTCATCTGTTCTGTTCACGTGAGATGCCCAAAAAAACTCCGTAAAACTTATCCTCTCGATGCAGTACTTATGCATAACCAGTTTTTGTATGGAGATTCACACAGACTGCACACAAGACAATTTGAACCAGGTTGTGCCATTAATCCATTACACAGTATCTCTTTCAGGGAGGAGTTTCACAAATGTCATCAAGAAGTCCACAGGTAAGAGTGGAAAATCAAATGTATACCTGAAAGAGCCCATAGGGTCCCGAATCCAAATATTTTATAACTGCAAATAATTCTGAGGGAATGTGATATCTCTTCTTTGAACCCACTGTAAAAATCACTGTATACCAGTCAAAAGAAATCACAGGCCTGAGTCTGAAATCATACCAAGCAATTGCTGTAAGCTTTTGTTTTACTCTTTTATTTGTTCAAGAACAAAGGAGTATCTCCTACAGAGATGCTCGGTTTTGACATTGTTAAAGCTTCTATTCCAGAGCATTAAGAGAGTTTAAGTTCATAGAAATGGGTAGAGTTTATTATTAAACACTTTTCAGGAGAAGCCCTAGCTACATATAGTGGGTAGTCAGTTCCCATCCTACTCTTTCCCTTGACAGGTGATGTCCTTGGACTTTCAAGTTTCCCCTGAACATACTGTGCCATTGATACCAACTGAATGAATGGCTTAAATCTGTTCTCAATATGTTGATACATTCGTGGAAGTTTTGCTTTCTGAACTCAACAGAAAAAAAGCTGCACTGAATCTGATGGCACATACCAGTCAAATTCTAGGGAAGTATTGCACAAAGGTTTCTGAAAGAATCAAATTTAATTTAGCAAAATTCAGATATGATGCTACCAGGTCTGACAAGAAAAAGAATTCTCCATTAATGGCCTTGGCCATAGGGAATTCAACAGAGAGGTGCATGAGAAATTTCTCATAATACATACAAGTTGTTATTTTTTAAATCTTCATCTGAAGGAGACACTGGTAGTTACAGACCAGACCATGGTTTGGTCATAGAAGTGTAACGTGTTATAAATAGGTGTCTTTTGGGAAAGGGGGGTGGGGGGCGTGGGGAACTGAAAAAGTAAACCCAAACACAAAAAAGGTAACGAAACGGTTTAGCAAGAACACGGATCACAGAATGGCCAAAATCTTGCCTGCTGCAAAGTGTGAAGCTTTTACCCCCTCATTTCACACAACGGTCCTCCTAAAAGTGTCTGTGCACATGCACTGTAAAATACACGTTGTGACTAGATTGAACCAAACCCTGACACAAGTGCTTGCCATGTGTAAGGCTAAGCACACATTGGTGAGGTGTGGACACCTGAAATTTTCTGGTTCGCTAATGAAAGGGCCAGCAAACAGCTCATGTAAAAACAATGTTACAACTTGTTAGCCAGAGGAAGCTTGAGTAGATCACCATGCACTCCCTGCATTAAATGTGAAATGCATGTTACACACGTAAAGTCATCTAAATATGCTAGTTTTATGTAAACAAAACAGCAATGCTGTAAAGAAATAAGCTGACAAGTGTATCTATTTGAGGCACGTCCCTGAGACCAGGTAACAAATGCAACAAAGCACTAAGGAAAGGGCCTGACTTCCTTCTCGCATCTGAAACATTCCTCCTTCTCCAGTGGAAAGTTCCTTACTGATTTTTTAACAGACACTAGCTCAGACCTAAATCCATTATCTGTCCCTTTTTAGTAGTCTCAATTCAGTATCAAAGGAGTATTAGAAAATATGGAATATTAACGCAATTCTTGAAGTGATAAATTAAGAAAGGAAAGAGGGATGTAAAGGTATTTTGAAGCTTACAGGAAACACAGCTTTGTTCAAAGTCTTAAAATGGAAAAGAGAAAAGGAACTTAATAGGAGACCCTTTACCTCAAGGCTCTCGGTAGGAAAAACAGATTCTAACAACCAGAAAAGGACAGCTGAACACAAAATGTCCTTCAAGAATTTGATGTACAGGTCAGATGCAGAACATGGAGAAAACAACTAGAATAAAAAGTCTTCTAAATGCAGCAGCGGAGGGCTGTAACAGTGAGAACTGTAACTCACTAGAAGAGGAGAGGACACCAACACACACACTTCACAGTCAGCCCAACACATGAACTTCCACAACTACATTTTGATAGTAGTCTTGCTTTCATCTTAACAATAGCCTAATAATATATTTCTCTACAGCGACCTTGTACTGTTTTTATACCAAAGATGGTAAAGATGGGAAGTCTCAGTAAAACCGGGATATGCAAGTACTTGATCTTTATGCAAAGCAACTAACCGGGGCAGCACAGGCAGCAGCCCACCTGAAACCCTTAGAAGGAGCATATTAAGTAGCACATGCACTTGATCAACTGCAGCTTCAAAGCTGTGATTTATGGACACCACCAGCGTAATTAATCTGATATTATCTCCTGCTGTGCATTGCTATATGACGCATTCGACAGTAATATTTCATGACATATAACATACGTGACAAAGAGGCTGGAAGTACATTACACACACGGTTATAACTGTGGTAAATCACTTCACTGGAGCACAGCTTCTCTGTCATTCCAGCCAGAAATGACCTACACAACATGACCACCCCTCCAGAGGAAAACAAATCATAAACGATGAAAATGTTGCAGCTTCCTGCAATACCTCAGATTACCAATTATCGTGTTCTAATGAAAACCTGGCACATAGCTGAGTTAATTGCAAGGAAAGGTCTCCCAAGGCTTCTGCTCAATCTCCCGGGACTCGGCTCTCCCGAGTGGCTCGCAGTCACACATTAGCAGCAGAGGTGATTTACCGGAAAAACCTGCTTAGAATAAAAGCCCTGAAGAGATGATAATCGTAACGCTCGAGGAGATAACGACCAGGCACAACAGCCATTGCCCTCCCAGAAGAAGGACATGAAGAGCCCTTAAGCCACGCCAAGGCAGCCGGTCCCTACGCAGCGGTTCTCCGTCCGGGCCGGCTCCGCGGCTTTCGCAGGGCGGTGCTGCCCACGGGAGACCTAACAGGAAAACCGCTTCTATAGGGATAAAACACTGACAATATGTGTGTGTGTGTGTATATGCTCTCAGTGTATTTATACATATTCATGGATAACAATCTATAAACCACCACATAAACAATGACAAAAACTAAGAATTCCAGGCAGGTGATGGAAGCCAGTGGCGGCCAGAGGTGGAGGGGATCGCCTGAAGTCGGAGAGGCCAAGCCGACAGCTCAGGTGATGGCACCAGACAGCTCTGGAGAATTATCCTTCACTAGGACTAAAATTAAGCAACTCTCGCATGGACAGCAAAAAGAAAACTTACCTGAGTGTATCGAGAACTGCACGTCCGGAGGAACAGCCCCAGCTCTCGCGCACAGCAGCTCCTGTTTCTGGAAGCCCCTGTTGTAAGGAAGGGTCAGGCATTTCCACCCACCCCCCCGCCAGATGTAGGCAATTAGCAGGCAATTAATTGCACCTGGGGGCGGCGGCGCGCCCCTCAGCCAAGGCACCAAGCCCATCCTGCACCACCAGGGGCGAGGAGGGCCAAGGAACAACACCCAGCAATACAAAGCAAATTAGAAGGACTCCGTCTTCTAATACCTTCTGCTTAGAAACAATGCACAAAAGCAGATTTCTTAACTTACTTTGAGATATATGGCTATGGCTTCATTGTTTTGTTATTGTCAGAACCCCAGAGCACATTTCTTCTGTAAATAGCTTCTGGGACTGCAGGCTGACTTGTTTTCTGTAGCAGTACCACAGAGATTTACAAGAGAAAGAAGACAAAATTACCATGGTTCATTCCAGATTTGTGAGGGTCTTGTAAATTTTCTGACTCATTTAGGTCTTCTATAAAAATGAACTTCAAAACCATTTCATAACAGGATTCTCAGAGTTATCAAGTGGATAAAATTACTTATTCCCCTCCTAGCATATGCACTGAGAATGCCCAGCACACACGTACGCAGTCACTAGCACATGAGAATCTCCAAGAACATCGGGGGATTCACCTTCAAGAGTGAAATATTTTGAATATTCTTCCAGATTCCCACGTAAAATTTTCCAAAGCAAAACAAACCAGGTATTCTGACATTTGTAATCTCACTGGTACTGTGTCTTCTGTGTTGTCCCAGTAAAATTCCTCTGGAATAAGAAAGGACAAGCTAAGTTTTATCAAGTTTTTAGTACTGCAGTGCATTATACACTCATACAGCACTACTGCTGGCCCAGTGAAAAAGGAATTGATTTGAGACCCAGATGGAGAGAAGGCTGAAGTTTTAAAAGGCTTTTACTGCTTGATCCCTTGCTCCTACCTCTGCTTCAAAGCGTGGGAAAGACCTAGGGAGAATTTAATAAAACAGAATCAGGCCTCTCGAGATGAATGTCTTATGTTTTCTTTTACCAATTGCCCTTTGAAATTCCTTGATGGATGGCATCAATGGCATACCAGATATGAGGCAAAGAAGTGTGGATGGCAAAAGAACCATTTTCTGTCCTATTCACATACCATATATTTGTAAATGTTATGAATGGATGAGTGTCCCTGTACCTTGGCAAGTATAGCCATTGATTAAAGCACTGTTAAACATAATTACATATATTTCACAATGACACTTACATAGATATGTCTTTTATGACATGGTAGTAAATGCTTGCTTAATAGAAAAGAAAGAAATAAAATGTAACTAATGAAACATTTTCTTTCTTGTTTCCCATTCATTTCAAATGTAGGAATATTCATACACATATGACCATTAGACTTTCTCTATATAAATATGACAGAACATTTAATAAAACACAATAAAAATAATGGGATCTTTTAATAACCAGTATTTGACACGTACAGTTCATGTTTAGTGTGGTAGACATAAATCACTAAGGTTTAAGGTTAAATCGCAGCCATCAGGTAACAGGGTTGGCTCCATTGTAGGGCCTATTTGACTCACAACCCCACGTCAAAGCCACAATGATTATTTTGAGAACCTTTCCAAATCCCTTGAGTATTTCCTTTCTACATAGGAAATTTTCCTGAAAATTTCATGCTGTGTACATTTCCATTATAGGAAAACTTTTGCATCTAGTTAAATAAGCAAAGCTGAGGTGAATTTATTGACTGTATGTCAAAGATGTTTAAAAAAACCTTTTTGAATGTCAAATGGTCTTTCATTTCCCCACCTTGAGATTCCTGTCTCTATTCTTTCTCTATATTTCATGTCTACTTGTTCTTTCAACCTCCTTGGAGTGCAGCCAGGCTCTCAGCCTCCAGTATGAATATGCTGCTCTATTCCTGTTTGATCTTCCTCCCTTGATGTGTCAGTTTCTTTGTGGCCTGCCTACTTGTCAAACCATTTTCACTCTTCAAAACTTTTTATGAATTTTTAAAAAGCAATGCAGATCTCAGGACATTTGATGAATTTTTCAAGAGCTAATCACACTCAAATATCACAAACATTGCTGTTCATGTGTTAATATACTAAGGACAAACATTTATTTACAAATTTATGTGCCTAAACCAGCCAGATAGCAACAAAATACAACATACATACACTGAGTGGTAGGTAAAAGGGAAAATGCATTCCTGTTCTAGCTATAATGGAAGGAACTAATTGTTAGAAATGTGAAAACCAGGGAGAACTATAATTAAAGGTTTCTATACAAGTAAAATACTGAACTATAAAATCTTAACAATACAAAAGACATGCAGAAGAAGAAATAACAAGCAATCTTCACTTAAAATACATATTTAAGTAAAAAACAGAGTAGTGTAACTTGTTATGAGATGGCTTAATCCTTCTATGACAGAGGTAAAGGTTTCTTATCAGCTCTACTATGTGATACCCTTCACACAGTAGTTCATCCACATGCATGATCAATAGATTAATAAAATCTGTTTGCTAATGGTCACAAGACATTATTGACAATACATTTTTTGGAGGTTAGTATGCTTTTCAGATGGCTAAAATTACTCTTGTCATGAGTCCCTAATACAACAGAAGTGTATGTCATATTCATCAACATACAGTCTTCTCTGTGTCAGATGGGTAAATAAATCCTAGAATGCTACAATACAGGATGTCTAATCTCTAGACAAGAAGAAATTTAAAATATTGTGTTAGTGAGATTGTAAATAACATTGTTTCACTTTTAAACTAGAGTCAGGAATGCCATCAGACAAAAATTATCAATTAATCTAAAGTAAAATATCTCATTACACCTTTTCCCAGGGAAGGCCACAAAAAAGCATGCTTAAATGAAAAAGTATAGCTAGTGTCTCTTGAAGTCAATGATACAGGATGAGATGGGATAAGAGAAAATATGGGAAAAGAGACATATACTAAGTTGCATTAAAGCAGATTTTAATATAGAGAATAGTCCAGCCAGGAAATGGTTTATCCTTCCAGGACATTGAGAGGGTTTGTTATAACCTGTTACATGCTGACCTGAGGACTGTTGCCCTGAGTTTTGCAGCTCTTCGATGTTTCCATTTTTCTGTAACAGTTTCTCACGCATTCTCTGTAAACATAGCCATGTTTTTCTAACTGTGTTCTATTGTTTGCATTCCTTTCTCCTGGGTGGAGATATTTGATGGATATTTCCTTTGACCAGTGTGATTGAGGGGCAGCAAGTTCTCCTTCCAATCCACGGTGGTTTCTAGGAGGATATAAAATAAAGTGCGGGGAGTGCCCCAGTGCTCCCCAAGTTTTGGCTCTGTGTCTCCAACACGTATCTGCGTCTTTCTTTCGTGTCCAAGTGCAACAGAGGACCACACTTATTCTCAGACTACAGCTCCTGATTTGTTATATTTGTGCTATAGCATGACATTTTCTAGCTGTATATATTCTACAAAACAATATATTAGCAGAGTTTACATGTAAAAGAAACTCTTTTTTGCAGTCATATCTCACTGAGATTTCCTGTCCCAATTGCAGAGGACATAACATGAATATTACACTGTTTTTCAAATAACTTTACATTTCAATGAGACCTATGGAATATCATCTGATTTATTTTATTCAATTTTTATTTTCTATTTGAAAATGCAGGTGCTGGTGCATGAATATGACATTTTCATTCTCTCATAAGAGAGCTACAGTAAGTATAGTAATGTGTTGAAATTAGATTTTAGTTTTGAATCAAAGAATAGTTCCTGGAAATGGATTAATAGAATGGTTGGCATGGATATATGCCAAGAACAGGATGTTTGTACAAACTCAATATCTGTCAAGGTTGAAATGTATTAATTTGTCTGTTCTGCTTTACAAATCACTCTGATATCTGCACCCTGAGGGATCAGATTCTCAAAGGCATTAAAGTTACCAGTTCCCATGGAATAGATATGAAAACAGGTGCAAAGAAATTTTTACAGCAAACTAGATTAATGAACACTGACTTTAATATCCCATCAGAAACAACAGCCTCAAACAAACTGGTCTGCACCATATTTGACACAGGTGAAACATACCAGGACCCTGAGAGGATGCACAGAAGAAGACCCTAACAAGCTTTAGTACATTCAGTGTTACTGAATCATCCCTTAATGACTCCAGAGATTTTACTTTTTTGCTTACAAGTTTAAAAATAGTTTCCTTTGACAGGATTTGTGTGATCAACCTACAATAAACTAATTTCAAATTGTTCTGTTAAAATAAAATACAAAATATTTAGGAGGAAGGAAGAGTAGATTTACATCTGAACTGACTTAAAGCACTCTCAGAAACAGCTGGAGGAGAAGCACAAGGCTTCTAAAAAAAGAGACAAATCAAATAAGTACCATGTTTTGTTGGAAACAGTTGGCATCTGAGACAAAGACAATTATGAAATTCCTTTATCTCTTAGCTTAGAGTACATTAACTGAATTTGAGCTCATATTAAAAAAAAAATGATAAAAATAGGTTCAGAATGACCTTGAGAAGAAAAAGGTTTTAGAAAGTTATTGTCTCTCAGAAGGTTATTAATAATCCAAATCCTAGGAAGTACTTTACACAATATTAATTTAACTAGGTGGATTCTAGAACATTCATTAGCCTTGTCTATTGTCAAATCATTTTACTGAAATTCTGTAGTAGCAGTAGATTGTAGCATGGATATCAACAGAAAATCACACTATCTCCCTCTCTGCTTCACCCATCACCGTAAACATCATGTGTGAACTACATAATTAAACCTCACAATATCATTAATAAACTTAATATTTCCTTGCCATGGTGCTGTTTACAGAGTCAACATACTGCAGTAGCGAGTTTTCTATCTTTAAAATGTCTATGACAAGAATCAAAAATTTCAAATGCCTCAGGGGTGCATGGGATGTCTAAATAGGGACTTCACATATTCATGCCATTTTTTCAAAGGGGATCATTTTTGTTGTCAGTCTTGGAAGAACAATGATGGCAGGTCATTATGGGATAAAAATGTGATAGAATTGAATCCTGCTCTGACTGTCAGAAATGTCAAGAATGAATTTCATTCATTTTGGTAGTAGATCTCCTTATACAGAACGATGTTTCTCACTCTGCCTTGTGATGTGCAAACATTTGTGTACAAATACACACTTTTAGGAAACTTGCAATAGAAATCATTCCTGCAGGTAAAAAAATTGCAGTATTAGCTCCTTTTGAAGGTACTATTTGCTTGAACTATTTATTCCAAAGCACAATACTCAGTACTGAGCAAGCAGGATTAAATCATAATTCTGAAAGTCATAATCTACAAAGAAGCTGTTTTCAAGCCATGGATGTCAATGCAACCCAGCTACGTAGTGTTCAGACATAAGCGGCTAGACTAAAAAAGCCTGCAGATGGTAGGTTGTCTTGTTATACTGTATTTTTAGAATATTTAGGTTTATTTCATAAACCAATAGGTTTTGCTGTTACTGTCATTTTTTATATTACTATTATGCAAATACAAGAAGCACTATACAAACAGAAACTGTTCACCTTTCTGCTGCCTACACTCAAGCAGATACAAAACACAAAGACGTTATTCAATGCCTATGTTAATTCTCAAGTTTTTAGCTGAATAGGCATAAAAGCCTACACACTGTAGTAAATTGGGGCCAGAGTGTCTTCAAACAGAACTGTGAAAAAATAGATGGGAATAAACTGTTATATTTTGTCATTCTGCTTTTAAAGAGTAGGCAAGGCGTTTACTAATTGGATGAAGAGGCTGTGGGAAAAGAAACTCCAGAAGACTGAAGTATGCAACTAAAAGAAAAATATAGTGCAGCAAAAGATACTTAAAAAAAAATGGAGAAAAAGTAACCATTAAAAGAAGTTAATATTTCCCTGTGTTGTTAAAAGAAAGCTGAAGGTTTGGGAAATATGTTCATGTTTTTCTGTGATTGTAGTATTTTTCATGCATACATATGTGCATACCTATAAACATTAAAGAGAGGAAAGGGGTATTTCAATAGGCTTGTATAAAGAATTCAGGAGTACCATATCACTAAATTTGGGGTGTGGAGGCAGATAAGAATAAGAATCCAGCACACATGAATATTGGTTTTTTCCTACTTCCAACCATCTTTTTATCTCTTTTTTCCAGATGTGAATGGAGGAAAACAAGCCTATATACCTATACATCCTTCCATAAATTAAATCTTAATGTGGCATATCAAAACAACCCAATGGAATAAGTTGAAGAATATAGTTTTAAATTATTACAATGTTATGCTGTCTGAGCTGAGTAGTGGACAACTTGCTAACAAAATAAAAGCTGTGTACTTCATTGCAAGGAAAACCTATTTTTTTCCCTTTGCTTTCACAGTGTTTTTATATTGGGAAGAAAAAGCAATGGTTGCAGTTCCAAGACAAATGGATCCACCCTCAGCTCCACAAGCACCAATGAATCCCTTGCTCTCTCATTAGCAGCCAGAAGGAGGGGACCTTAGAAAAGGAGGGGAGTCAAATGGGGTTTCTGTCTATATAACTCATAGAATATTAAACAGAGTATTTTTCAATATTGCCAGAGTAGTCCCCTCAGATTACTCAAAAGCCTTATATTCTACAGATAATCCCTAAGATTTATATCACTGTTGGTAGTTTGTTCTGTCCTAACCACCTCCAAAATTTCCTTTACCTTCTTATTAGTTAGGATATTACAAAATCTGGAGAATATCCTGTAAGAATTGGAGACAATTTTTTTGCCAAAATTTAGACGAAAAGTTCATTGAATCATTCTTACCTGGAATATATTCTCACAATAAAAGGTAATTCTTAGAGGCTAACAGATCAGCTCTGGAACTTTACCCAGATAACTTTGAACACTGAAGTAGTTCACATAGGAAACCAGGTAAAAGAAACATCAATCTCTATGGAGTTAAAAGTCACAAAGGCAGAATCCATATATTATAGCCCTGCTTCTTATCAGGGATCTCTGAGTATTTGCAGTAGTGGAGGGTCATCTGAGTCAACAAAAATGTTCTATAATAAGGTTATTCAAATCACAGACATTGATTGGAACCTAAACTTTGTGTAAATTTGACCTGGATCTTCCCAGCTGCCGCTTCTTGATAACACAAGGTCTCACTAATGAAAATACCATCTGTTAGAGACCCTAATACCTTTTTGTCAAAATGTCTTCTCAGACATCATGTCTTCTCAGAAAGAGAACAGAGGCTATTTTAATTACCATGTGAATTGTGGTAGTTGATCAAATGAGTTATTCCACTGACTGATTCTGAGGAATGGGCTAAAGGTCAATCAATGGACAGTGAATTCCCGTCTTTGTTTCACTATAATCTTTGTATGGATTTTTTTCTTTTGCAGTTGACCTTCCAGCTCTGGCTTTCTGCTCTACAGATTCCAAGGTAGTGCAATCTTCATAGTTCACCTGAACTGGCTCTTTTTCTGTAGTAAATGTTGAAATCTTATTAGTAGTCTAATTTTAAGTGAAATTTTAAAAGATCTTTTTAAGTGATTTTAGCTTCTTAATCTTTTAAACAAACTAGATGAGATGTTTTTATTCTGTATAATGCAACTGCTAGCATTCCATTAAGTGTCTGTCTCAAATTTTTTATTATTATTCCTTCCTTATCTCTTTGTTCTAAAAATTGCACACTGTTAAAGATTACTATATCTCAAAGTAATTTCATCACTAAAAGCCTCCTTATAGCCTGTGCTACAGTAACAGTCTAGAACTTGTGTTTTGTTGAACCAGCTATAAAGAATCTGCAGAATGAAACTCTCTACAAACCCTTCTTGTACGTATTTCCCTACTGACATGGTAGGACAGGGTTTCACAGTGATGCATCTTTTCAAGTCAACCTTGCAGGTATCATCTCAGTGTAAAAACTTAGAGAGAGGGGAAGGAAAAAGAATTTATAATAGATTTAGGGTCAGATAATGCTCCAAGTTATCTTGATAAAGATCCAGAACTGATCTGCTAGTTTCCAAGAATTACTTTTTAATGTGAGAAGGTATTCAAAATAAGGATAATCCAGTGAACTTTCCATCTGAAGTTTGGCAGAGTCCAATTTTCTCTCTTTGAGAACTGTCCTAGAAAAAATTGATTAAAAAAAAAATCTTAAATAAGATCAGTAAGTTTGTCACTATCAAATCAAGTTGCAAAACAATCAATCTTTACACTACTTAACTATGCTACAATTCCATGGCAAAGCTGTTCCTATCTGTAATTACTTCACAACCCTCTTTGGATATTTTCATGTTACCATCATAAAACTGTCAATAAAAATAACATAAACTGTTGTTGTTGTTACTGGCTATGTGCACTGACCAACCAACTGGCCTTCTACAACACAGTCATCTCAAGATGAATGTTTCTATCATACAACCAGTAAAAAACCTCTCACTGCTGCTTTAGCTAAGATAGTCAGTAATCTCAGTTGTACTAAGTGTGCTTTTTAATTAATATTATACTATGAAAATTGATACTTATTTAAGAGATGTCTTCCATGAACTATCAAAAAATTTGAAAGTGAAAGGGAGTTCTGTGCCAAGGTGTGTTTAGAACAAAACACATCTCTGCTTTCAGCTAAACTGTCACTCACAAATATTGCTAAAACAGGCAAGTGATTTTTTTTTTCCAAGAAGACCATTTATAAATCTGTTAAATAATAAAATGGGGGAACCAGTTCCCTAAGAAAAGTGTCAAAAGAGATTCTAGTCACAGAAGCCAGAAGCTCTCTGTACTTGACTTGTGATTCAACATTCATTTCCAAGCAAGAAAATGCTGATTACTTAGAGACTGTGCTAATTTGCAGTTCTAGTTTCAAAAGCCAATTCATAATGATGTCTGAAAAATTGAAACATTGTTCACACCAAAACAATCCCTTTTTAATTAACATCTTTTATCAAAGTATTTCCATTGGAGAAAAATAATAAGGAATTGAAAGAATTTGTTGTAAATACAATTTCTTTTTCTTATTTTCCTTTAAATGAAAAGTATATATTTAGAAATGACAGCTGGGGTTTTGGAGGGTGTGTTTGGGGTGGGGCGTGGTTTTATCTCTCAACTTAAAGGACCTAATTTTTAACTTTTTGTATGACACTATAAACATCTGGGGTTTTTTTCTTGGATGCTTCTCTCACTCAAAGATGTTAATATTGGTGCAAGAATACAACTATGAATGGAAATATTGTAAAAAATAATCCAGTCCATCAAAGAAAATTCTGCAACATCAGATTGACAGTTTACAAAATTGTAAACTCTGTTGAAAATAATGATATTTTTAATTTTAAAACACCTTTTTTTGTATTTATTTTTGAACAATAAGGCAGCTACTATTACACAATATGCTTTCAGAATTGGGATTTGGAGATTCAAAAGTCCATTTTTCAATTAAAATGAAAGTCAAGGAGGATCCCCGAGACCCTGTTACAACCTGAGATCTCTCAGCTGTAACTCTAAAATTCGTGTTCACATCTTAATCATATAATAAAAGGTTGATCACATCAGATGTCTTTTGGGGGAAATTTTAGGTGATCCAGTAAATAGGGACACCATCACTATGTAGACACACAAAGCAAGTAGGAAAAGGGGGAAATTTTAAGGCTGCAGCTTTTGTTTTATGTTTCCAAGCTGTGAAGTACTTGACTGCATGCTTCCAATAGTGTTTATAGCAACTACATTGATTAAAATGTTCTCATCCCTGAATCTTTATCTTATATTACTTCTCTGTGTTGAATAGCACAGATGGTACCTGATGCCTCAACCTCAGTGTCTTTTTTTTTTTTTTTCTGAAAGTGTTTAACAAACCTAAAATTACTGGTTTGATCTGGTTTCCACTGAAGAAAGTGGGAACACTCATTTTGGCTTAAGTGCTAGGAAAATGAGATCTAACCAAAAATTAGGAAACACGTTTGTACATTTCCTGAAAAATGATCCAGCAAATAATTACACTTAAATTGTTCTCTAGTATAGCTTGTTTACTTATTTATTTTTCCTACACTGTTAGAGGAAAGGGAAAAAAAAATCCATCATAGGCAATTTAGAGAATTCCTCTCATTTGCATCTTGCAAACTCACCTTTGTTTTCTTCTCTTTCTAAATGCATCTAGTCCCCATGCCTAAGGTATGCTTCCAATTATTATAATCTTGTAATTGTAACTCAAAAGATACAGAACTCCTATAATCAACTGTCCAAAGGCAAAAAACCCCAACTTGCCCAGTCTGAACTAATAAACAATAACAATTGGCCCAGTCTAAACAACAATAAGAAACCTTTTTTTTTTTTTTTTTTCTGAGGGCTTTTTTCCCTAAACAATGCTTTGATATTCAAAATTTCCTACGTATTGTCATGGACTAAATCTGTATTAAAATAACACAGGAAAAATGATATTTACATATGAATAATACAACTATCTACACTCAAAAAACTCAAATATGATTCACTAGCTACAAGATCTGAAAATAGATTAGTATCTATCATGATAATAATAACTTTTTCAATTTCAATATGTCACATTTTTCCCTGTCAGGCCCAGACCAAAGTCAATGTAAACCACTGCTGAATCACCAGATAGTTAAATATAGTAAACATATTTTATTTGGTTTTATATCCTGGGATTTGATTCAACTGCCACATGAATTTTGCTTTCTTCATAAATGATAGATAAAAAGTGGACCTATCTCTAGTTAGTTGAAGAGAATTTGTTTGCCAAACTCTTTATTACTTATTTTTAAGTATGGCAATGTGAAATTAGTGCAGATTTTAAGGAAATAATCATATGTTTGAGTTTTAAGAACGGATAGCACCATGACTTATGTTTAGTGCATTATTTTAGAAAGTAATTCCTCGTCCAAGGCCCAAAATGACTATTACGTTGCATTCTTCTGATGCCTTAAAGCAAAAGGGACTACAAATTTTAAGCAAAAAGCAAAGTACAAGCATCCACCACACATTTGTGTGCAATCTGTAAATGTTATAAAACAATGATGTGGAGGCATATGTGGCAAAAACCACAGCCCCACAGGCTCAAGACTGGTGGGCACAGCCTGAGGTTGCCACTATCTGAGTCACACTCCCTGCTCAGGGTGAGCTTTCTGGCTCACCCCCAGCATCCCTTGCAATGTTGTTTACATGTTTCAGTTCATTGGTTAGTTACCCTATTACTTCATGTTCTGTATAAGGTTATGTTCTAGAAAATTCGTTGCTGTTCAGTTCTCCATTGGTTACATGCAAATCCTTGTACCCCATCTGGCTACTTTCCCCTGCTTGTATCCCTATAAATGCCCTGCTGTCCCTGTGTCCCTGCTCCTGGTTATGAAGCCTTCAGCTCTCCCGGATCTCCGTGCCACCTCTCCTGGACCCTGGACCCTCTCCTGCCTTCCCTGCTGCCTCTTCCTGGGAAGTAAAAGAGCTGGAAATCACACCAGGGCCCTTCTCTCTGGCCTTTATTCTCGCCTGCGCCCACGACACCAGCCTGGGGCTCTCTCTCACCCAGAGGAGCCAGCACTAAAAGAGCTGCCGGAGGATGCCCTGCGTTTGGGGAAGCTGCAAGCGGCAGCCCCCAGGAAACCAGGGTTACTCCCAGAATAACACTGAGTGGCCTCAAGCAAGCCCCCGGAGCCAGCATTAAATAGGCATTAAAATTACCAATACCCCATAGTTTAACATCTATAGCTGATAAAGAGTTAAACAGATTATCCTAGGTAAGATCCATATCTATTTTGTGAACACTGCAACAAAGCATGTGCATGTGTGAAACTGGTACAGTGCAGCACTTGCCAAAAATACATCTCAGAACTCTGATTCTGTATTAAGGTTGCACGTCATACCTAAAATTAAAGTACATTTTGCCCACTAAAGGCTACATGGGAAGGAAGAGTGAGAATTCAGCTGTGTAGTCCCTTCCTTTTATTTTGAAGCAATTGTTACTTTATAATGTGCTTTAAACTGCAGCACTGGTATTTTTACCTTTGAACAGGCCTGAAAAAGTACAGACTGAGCCAAAATTTCTGCACCGTGTCCATTTGGGATCCATGGGAATAAATAGGCTCTTCATCTTTTCTCAACAAGGCACCTTCACAGAAGCCCCAACCAGGACAGACGTGGGAGTGGGAACAGCTGACCGTGGGCCTCCCTCCTCACTCAGTCCAGAAGGATGGAAGGAGTGACTTGTGCTTCCCCAGGGGTACCTGACAGTGCTGGAAGGTTTTGTAAAGTACAGCACTATACAAACAGTATTTCCAGAAAAAAAACAACCCCATTAAAGACCCCATTCAGCTATACAGTCCCTTTTGTCCACTCCCCTGTAGGCCAAATCCTGACCTTATTTATCACAGATAAATGTCCAACCTGCATGTGAGTCAGCTAAAAATGTATTTAAATGCTTTCTTATTCCTGAGAGAAAGAGCTCTCTTAAGAATATTGCCAAGGAAACTGGAGCCATTTTCATGCAAAAGGCAGACTGCTTGGAAAGGCAGAAACCAGCACAACAAAAAAGCCCTTTGTGTTGTATTTCCTGCTCTATAGTACTAACAAGCCAAGTACTTACAACGTGCAAGTGTTGGAGAACAAAACATAAAATTAGTTCAATTTAAAAATAAGTTAAAAGTAATATTCTTTTTAAAATAAATGTATATTGTTTTATTTAGCAGAGGGACACCACTGTTTGATTGTTTGAAATAAGGAAAGGCTGTCACTTTTGACACTAACATTCAATAAAAGAAGGTTAAAAATTAGATCCTATTTAATATATTCAAGGAAGATATTTTAATGCAATCTACTATCAAATCTTGTCTGTCTGAGGCTCCTCGAGAGTGCAGATTATGCATTAACTTCTCAATATTAGAATGTGAGTTGATCAAAACAGTGAGATGATCCTTGTGCCTTAACCCCAGGTTAGCAAAGGTTATAGACATGTTCACCGTAGGTACAACATTCCCTTGCTTTTTATAAGAATTTCTGGGAACAACATTTTAGGTTATTGGTCTATTTGGATTACTTATATGTTAGAAAAGTAATAGATTTGGTATCTATTTGTAACCCCACTGTTGGGATTTTCTTTATCTGATTCTGTGTGGGTGGTTGGTTTGGGTTTTTGGTTTTTTTTTTTTCTTGTTTGTTTTGTTTTGTTTTTAACTTACATATAAGTTAAGCACCATTCTTGGATGCAAAGCACCATTCTTGGATGCAAAAAAATATTGCTTTGATACATTGGTTTCATATAATAACACTGAAATAGATGCCACAATTACAGAACTTTCTGAAGAAAAACACATTGCCTCTACTGCGTCTAATTCGGCCACTCTCACAGGCATTAATATAAAATTAAATAGAAAAAAAAATCAGCACAAAAAAAATCTCCCGTGGTTTTCTATACTCATCACTAATATTAAGAGACTGACCCATATTAAAAGAACTCCAGAAATATTTCTGAGGCTCTTTAGGTATATATTTGTTCCATGGTGTTATTTTGTTAGATTCAAAGTTGCTGTCAGGGCTTTATCCTGGTCCCAGTTGAGTTGATGCAACTATACTTGATTCCCACTGATGAATCATGATATCAGACTTAATTTCAGTAGAATTCCTACAGTATCACAGAACAACAGTTTGCATTGGTTACAGTTTCAAAAAATTGTAAAAGAATCTCTGTTCCATTTGTTTTAATAGCAAAAATACAAGAATATTTTGCCTTGGAAAGAGAGCAAAGGGCAAGAATTTAATGTGGCTTCAAACTATGAAAGGAGCCCTTAAGCTGCAATTTTTTAAATTATTGGACATCGAATGTACTCTCCAATTAATTCCCAAAGAACACATTTGAAACATGAACAGACTGTGTAGTCAGTGCTTTACTCTCTGTAAGCTTGGAACTCTAAGGTAGGCTGTTAGAGTTTCCTGCTGAGTTGTTGTAGAAACATTTCCTTTAAATTCAAGATCTATATTAATTTGTGATGGAAAATAACAGGATTATTATGGGCTATTAACAGATTATTTTTACTTTTAACTAGGATAAATCTCATAATTATGTGAAACAAAATCAACGTTTCTTGAAATGCTGTTTTTTTACTCACACAAGTCCAATCTTGTAGTGGAATTCAGAAAGAATTTTTTCAGGTTTATTTGAGGGGTTTTTTTTCACTTTTTTTGTTATAATCTAGCAGTAGTTATCAGAACAGAGAGACAAAATGTTATCAAAAGTATATTCTTTGAAAACTGAGAACTGTGAGAGTGAATTTTGGAGAGCTTGGTACTTCTTAGTGGCCACATTAGTCCAGTTGCCCTGGTTTTATTTTTATAATGGACTTCTTACTGTCTGCAAATTATTTATTCTCCTGTCTTTAAAAAAAAAATAATCAGCATCCATAGTCATTCAATCACCTCTACTCCGGCAAGTGTATGGCCTTCAATGTTCATGTGACCACTCCAGACATGAAAGCCAGAAGTAAATGTTGATAGTTTGGGGATTTTTAGGTGGTTCTTCCTTTTATTATTTTCCCACTACATGATTGCAAAAAGTAAATTATGGTCACCTGACAATGGGTATGCCTGTTCTGTGTGGGCATTACAAGGCATTCAGGAGATTTGCCCCTTTATCACTGATTCTTGTTTGCATTTCAAATCAGACATTGCAGACTAGGAAGAAAAAACACTTTAAAGAAAAACTAAGACATGACGCATTCTAAATTCTGTCTCCAAGACCTGATTTGAATCAATGCTCTAACCTTTTTCATAACCTTCTAACTCATCAATAGTACCCAATAGGGTAAATACTTTTCTAATCTCTGCTTTTCTGCTGAACATAAAACCATATTTTTACCTATTTGAGGTTCTTACTTGCAAATTGCATATCAGTAGTCCACATGCAACAACTTTCTTCTGGAATCCCTTTGCTGGATTCTTCCTTTGTGTTCTTTTAACCAAGGGCATCGACATCAATGTTTCAGGTCAGACTAAGACTGTGTTTCTGGAGTGATTTTTTGTTGTTGTTGTTGGTTGGTTTTGGTTTTTTTGTCTTTGTTGTTGCTTTTTGGTGGGCTTTGTTGTTGTTTTTGTTGTTTTATAAGTCAACATTGTTTAAAATCCTTGGATTTAGCCTCACAGCTTTTCCCAGTTGAATTAAGATTAGAATGGACTTTGTGGATTTTTAGGTGTTAGAAAACATGGAAATGAAATTTTGGATAACGTCCAATATGCAAATAAATGCAAACAATTCATCTCAGCAAATATCTCAGGTCTAGAATATTTTCCTTGAAAGACTCTGTAACCTCGATCTATATTTTTACCTTGCTTAGTTGGATAGTTGTTCCAAAGATAGAGCTTTATTTTACTACCTAACAGATGGCAAATATCAATGCCATTGAGAACTGATGCAGTACTGAGCTGTAAAATTCGCCATCAGCGTGGAGCTTGTCTCCTGACTGGCTCTATGCACAGCATTTGCCGCAATTTGCAGTGGTCTATGACCAATCTAGAGTGCAAAGGCCCGTGGCAGAGATGAACAGCCTTGTATTATGCCCTCTCCCAGTGCCAGCCTGATTTTTCATTCCAGCTGTAATTCACACTGATGACTCCTGCATTGCTGCTGGGTTTTCCTGCATCCTAATCAGGTCAAACCCTTATCAAGCAGAATCTCCTGCATTTGCATATGATAGAGCCACGATGTTTCTGGTAATCAGCAAGGTGCATGTGCAGCTTCTTAATGCAGATTCCAGCTTATTCTCTCATTCCTCCAAGGTGAAAAATCTGCTTTTGATTCTGCTCCTCATTCATTGCTCTTTAGGCCTTGTTTTGATCTCAAGATCAAAATTTCCTGATCATTTTTTGGCAGAGAGTTAAGACATTTACCAATTCATGATTATTAGAAGAATGTATATGAAAATAAATGAATCTCCCCCTACAAATATTTCTGAAACTGTATCCTCAGTTAAATGGTTCCTAATCATATGACTCCCTTTAAGTTATACCTCTTTATACATCTACAGCTGTAGCTAGATCTGATACTGGTCCGCACATACGCAGTTTTCAATGACAGTTAAGGAAAATAAAATCCTCTCAGTTACAGTTTGAAGCCTACTATTAATTCTTAATAATATTTTTAGAAACTGACGTCAGAAAAAATTGTTAGTTGTGTAGATTAATATTCTAGAATGCAACAAAAAGATAAATAATTTGGAGTAATGGGGGCACTGCAGGAAGATGTAGAGAACTCTCATTACTTTTTGAGAATCTTTTACTTCTCAATCTCAGCTCTGAAGATACTGACTTTCAACAAAGAGACAGAAATTAGCATATAATCACCGATTTTGTGCATAAAAATACAATCATTTAACCTGCTTAGTTAAATTTAACCTGCTCTCCCTGCTGGTCAAGGGAGAGTGACATTCAAAGCAAATGTAAACAAATTACTCTTATTTGGGTAATACTTGAAGACCCAAAGCCTTTGTCACACAACTCCATACAAACCTCTGGATCTCATCAACTGAGTTAAAAGCAGAGCTCTGAGACAAGAAACTGTTAGAAGAGAGTCATGAAAACAGGAAGAAATATTTGGCACTCTGTTGTATAAAACGAGAAGCTATGAAGTTTAAATAAATTTTATCACAGGGCACAGGAAGGCCTGAGAAAAACTTTGACAGCAGAAGAGAAAATCCAGCAGTTTGCCATATAGGAATAATACACTGCTCTTTCTTTTTCTTTTTTTTTAGGATGAAAAAAAGCTAGATATCTTACTATAATGAGGAGACAGAGGTGCTGGTGAAACAGACCTTCATAGTGTGATTTTTCACTTCTGAGTCCAACCAGACTGGAATGTAGGGCAAGTAAAATTAATATTCCAGGGACTTCATGCAGGAAGTAAAGAGCAGAAATGCATCGTCTCCTCTTTAGAGCAACTGGTTTTTTTAGATTTTCAGTCATAATCACATTGAAGTTTTGTTTTTGTTTTAGTTCCAGGAAAGTTTTTCACTTTCTATGTTAAAATGCATATTTATCAACTTAATGTGGTTACTTTCATGTATCTAACAACAGCTGAAGGATCTACCAGCAATTTAGAATCTTTAAGAGTAGCTGGATGAATTTTACTGCTGTCAAATCTCTGATTGAGGCTGCAAGATTAGAAAACCCCATTTAAAAGATTTTTCACACAAATGTATAGTATTTTTAGAGACATGATCATTTTTAGAGATATGCTCATTTCCAACACTACACTGTCTTGAATTAGTTTGAGCTAAAGTGGAATTAAAATGTTCTTTGGTCAGATTGTGGGCTTAGCAAAAAGTGCTGAGTCTACTTTCACAAGAAATTCTATTCATAAATAACATTATTTTTCATGGATAACAGCAAACAGAATGTAGTGCCAATAGAGGAAGTCTGAGTCTGACTTACTGAAGCATTCAAGCAGTGTGAAGGAGTGATATAATAATTTCAAAAAACTTTCTGCTCTCTAGCTACAATGTTCACAGTTTGGACCAAATAAGCATGTTCTAAAACTGGATTGTGTAATAAAGACATTCTAGGAACAAAATAGAAGGATCTTATCTTTAGTATTACCACTGTAGTTACAAAGACTAATGACCATGCAATTGGTGATAACCAACCAGTACAAGCTATGAGGAATTATCAATATAGCCTATCCATTTTGAATCCAGAGAAGACAAACAAAAGGAATCACATATTTTTCCTCTAATGGAAGCAAAAAGCCATGAAAAAGCAATTCAGTGCTAAATGTCTTAGTTAATCACTTATTATGTGGTTCTTCTCACAGCAACACTGGAGTAAAACTAATTACAGTGAAATTTAAAGAATTGATTTTTCTTAAATATTTTTCAAACATTATTGAAACCATAATTATTTGTTGGTATCAGAATAGCCTTTACAAACTCCCAAGTTCCATTAAACCAAACATATTCCTGTAGCATATTTCCTCTGCACAGAAACTTGTAAGCTAGAAAATGAAACAGAACAGAAGAGGGAGACAAAATAATTGTGGCTTGGTAACTTGGAACTGGGAACCAAAAGGGGGAAGTTGGGACAAAGAAATTAAATTCTCTGCTCATGTTTAGAGGAGGACTCAATAGCAAATGCAACAAATGATCCAAGTTCTTGATTGCCATTAATGAGCACCCATCCTTCCCACTCAAATCTCTTGGTGTCCACATCCGTTTACTGAGTTTGATGGAAAAAGGAGTTGTCAGCTATCACAGGATGCAGGTTTTCCTTGTCCTTTAATATTTCTATACTTTGCTATTATTGCCTAACAATAAATTTTGTTTATTGCAAATTCTTAATTTGAAAGAATTTTAGCATGTATTTATTTTTGATGAAGCAATCTGAATAACAAAAAAAAACCTGATTAGCATCTTTACAAAACATTTTTTCCTGTCTCTTTTTCCTCAAATTTTTCCCTTGAGATCATAACCTATGCTATTATAAATATCTGACAAGTGAAATACTGGAATTTTTTTTCCAGAACAGCCTATTTGGTTTATTTCTTTTTTTTCCCTCTCAAAACTGAATAACATCTTTGCTCAAATTCTAAAGTAATATCCTGTTTTAGGAAGTCAAATCATCAGTGGGTCTCAGCACAGGTATTTCATCCATGTTCTTTCCATAATTACAACATTGCCTCTTAAAGATATTTCCATTGGAAGTGCTTATGAACTTTTAGTGTAAATCCTTTTGATGGTTTTTGCAGAGGGTAATGTCAGATCTTTTATATTTTAAATCACTATTTGTTAAATCTGAATAAAGTAAGTTCTACTCAGAGCAATATCTGCTTGCTTATTTGTTCCAATGATAAAATCCAACAGATCAAAGACAGTTTTTAAATATGACTGAGAGAAAATATCTCCCTTCCTTTTAATTATCTACTGAGTTATCTGTGAAACTGTCAAGTGAATTAGAGCATAAGTTATACAAGTTTTCAGACTTTCAGGTATATAAACATAACTAATTTTTACAATGTAAATAAAACCAGAGCAGGATTGCATTTCTGCAGTTCCTTTTTCGTGACTTATTCTCGTAATACAAACTGAATTTTTAAAATAATCTTAAAAAACAAGCAAGCAAAAACCAAAATTAAACCTTTACTCCTCTTTGCCTATAGACGTCTTTTTTTTTTTCTTCCACTTTTAATACTCAGTTTTGTGCTCACAACATCTGAGGAAGAGCTGCTGCCCACAGCTCTTCTGCAGTTCTGGGAGAAGAAAAGTGACTTAAGGTGTAGAAAGAGTAAATAATTTTTCTGTAAACACTAAGCTGCTTTTGTTGGTCTAAAACCATAGTATCAAACATCCTGCACCATGTACTGTAATACACAACTACAGGGACTCATCAACCACCCACAAAATTTTTGTGACAGGTCTTTGAAAATCTACACTAATCATCGAGGTCCTTTATTTACATAAAAACAGTCAACTTTTAGCAGTTCTTAAACAATTAAGTACATGGACCTTCAATTCTTTCTCTCTGAAGAATCGATAAAGCTATAAAAGCAACTGAGAATTTTGTGCTTTCTGGAATATAGGAATAGGAAGTAGAGAAAGCAGAATAGATAGTGCAGCTACAAGGGTGAGGGAAGCAATTCTCTCTCATCAAAAGGACATTTTCTGTATCTAAAAGCATGCAGTACAATAACCAAAACAATCCTACACCACGTGCCTTAATTCAGTCCACTCTATATATCCTAGTACAGACATCTGGCCTAGCTTGAATATGGGAAATAGTTTTGCCCCCCAACTCTACACATACACTGTTTAATTTTGCATTTCAACAAGGTGTTTTATTTCCAGCTGTCAGTTTTGTGTGCTGTAAAGAATACAATCTCCAAGAGTACTCCAAAACCTGAATAGATACCAGTTGTCTGAATTATGGCATTGGAGGCCAGAGGGAACAGCAGACAGGACAAGACAGACACTTCCCGAGTTATCGAGAAGAGAAGCTTAATCTGTCTTGCCCAAATGCTTTAACACCACCGCTAATTTAAAGTGTTTGTTACAACAGATATCAAAATGCCCACACCATCCCCACTACACAGCACAATGCCAAGACTCTTTGCACTTTATAGTTACCAGGGAAGAAAGGGTTCACTTGTTCCAGAAACAGAACCTCAAAGAACAGAGCAAATATTTGGCTCAATTCATAAAAAATACATTAAAAAAATTTACTGTGATCTGAGATAGAAGAAAACAAACAAAAACCCCACATAATTTTAGAGTGCACTCGACCCATCAAATTAATCTGAATTCTACTGCATGCCCATAGCCTCAAGAAAGCAGAATTTTATCAGTCATGCTGCCATCAGATTAACTTGGCCAATATTGCTGAATTTACAGGAATATGAGAAAATGAGGCAGTCAGACACAGAAGGTAACATTCCTACCTTCAGTGTACTTAACAGGTAGCAAAGAAATGTCAATAATATAATAGATGCAGGAAAATTAATATTTGAATATTAGTGTAGCCTTGGCTGTGTGTTTTATAAAGTATTCACCCTACAACAGGGTGTTTTAATACCGTGAGCTATTCCATATCTCAAACACAGAATGTATGGTCAGTGAACATGTTCACCAATAAAAAATTAATCTTACTATATGGTCAAAAACATATTAGGCAATTAGGTAATGAAATAGTTACCATATACTTAAACATTATGCTGAAATATGCTAATGAAAGATTGAAAAAATTAATACTGAAATTTCCACTAGCATACATATGCAGAATTCTGTATATTTAACTAGCATTCCTTTATTTCAGAAGTGCCAATAAATTAGAGGAAATTCTGTTTCACATTAATTTATATGATGAAGCAGTACATACAAAGCCCATCAATTACAGTGATAGAAGTAATTAGGCTTTCAGTTCCCATGAATTAACAGTGCGTCATGTTCTCAGGGAAAAGTGGCATGCATGATTATCTCTGATTGTATCTATCACTTAATTTTTAATGAATGTCATAGTATGTATGCAGATTTTAATTGACAATAAAAATGGGTAGATTTATTAGTTGTTTTCAACTTTATTAGTTAAACTTGTGCTATGTTAATGATCCTTATGCTCAGTAACAGAGATTTCTCTGTGCATTATGGAAAACTCTCAGTGTTTCATATTTGGACAGGGTGAGGGCTGTGACAGTTAATAAATAGTTAAACCGCTAAAAATGCAACAAACCAGCTGCATTGTGACTCGGCATTCCAGCAGATAAGAATCTATAATAAAATCATAAAACATCCTGTTACAGACCATGCAAGAGCTAATGGACTCCCAGGAAAGTTCTTAGGGTTTCAATAAGTGTTCACCAGTAGTTGAAATGGCTCCTTCTCCTTTTCTATTTTTCCATATAATAAAAATATCATTTGTTATACTTTTGTACAAAAGCTTTTCACCTTGAGTATTTTGAAAAATCTGAGGGCAACAAGTGCAGATCTTATAAAACTATAAACTATATGTTGTGCCTCTAATATTGTAAATATCACATTTAGCTAATAGTGTTATTTGGTTTTTGTTTTTGTTTTTCTTTTTTTTTTCAGAACTATGAGGCTGGGTACAAAAAGGTAAAACTGGGTCCATTTTGTCCCAATGGGCAGACTACTCCACTTAATTTTTTTTCTGAGGCATAACAATCTTATTGTACAGAATAATAAACCAAGGAAGACACAGTTTGGTAGAGAGAACAAATAACTTAAAATATCAATATTAATACTGACCATGATATACATAAAAACTCTGCTATCCATTTCATTATATAGTTATTTATATTAATTTATATATTAGAAAAATACCACACAAAGTATTATTTTCCAAAATACTTTTTTCCTTCTTTTTTTTTAATTAAGAATATTTACCCTCTACATGTGCACAGCCATACACACTGTTATAATCTAGAAATTGCTGTAAAAATAATTTAATCAATATGGTGTATCAGTGCAGCCCCTTTTCACAAGAAGTGGTGAATGAGAACTGTGGCCTCATTGAAAATGTACAAACAATTCAGCTGTGATTGCTATTGGAGAAATGGAGTTAGAGTAATATCATTCGTCATTACATATGCTTAGGGCTTTTTTGTTTATTTAAATACATTTAATTAAAGGATAGCAAAGAAAGGACAGATGAATAAGGGTCCATTTCCAGGGGAAATAATGAGGAAGCTATTAACATAATTTTGTTTTTATTTCTGTACTTGTATAAATCAACTGACATTCCTTTAATAGTTTCATACTCTCTTTCACGTTTGTTTTGCCATCTTTCATTTGCAAGCATTTTGGCACCTAAAACACCCTGGGCAATAAACAACTTTCTAACATTTGTCATCTGAAAAAAAACGTATTGTATTCAAAGGCTGAAGGACCAGAGGCCACAAGCTCATGAAAGTCACACTTCATTTAACATCCATTACAGCAGCCTCACCCCCGTCTGCCCTCCCCTCCTCTCTTTGTCTCTGCTAGGCACAGTGGCAACGTCTCCACTGAGTGTTTATGCACCCCTTCAGGGAAGACTTCTTGGACTCTTTTGCTATGTCATTCTGCAAATTGATGTCTGAATCAACTCATTCTTTAAAAATTCATGAATTTAATTAATGTCACATCCTGTTCCCTGTTTCACTGGACTTAGAAAATTCACTTAGTGTTACTGGCCATAGCTTTTTCCCACTGACAGCAGCAATCAAAAACAAACTGTGGGGGGTTTTGTTACTTTATTTTTTTCTCTTATTTCACATCAAAGAAATAAGTGAAAAAAAGTCAAATTTAACATACCACCAGATGCATATTTTAGAATTACTTGTAACTGAATATGGTCTTTCAATAGAGGTAGCAAATTGCGTGTCTTAAGGTATAATGCAGTTGTCATCATTAAGTATTTTCTACATAAATTTGATCTCCTTCAAGAGCAATGGAGTTTCACAAAATTCTCTTTTTCTTTTTTTTTCGCTGATTACCCAAATATCTTTCTGAGACAAAACTCATCAGGAAATGAAAATCATCTTATTTTCTCCTCTTCTATTTGATTACCCTTTTTCTTATTTTATACACTTTTTTTTTTTTTTACCTTTATTTTAGAAGGTGTGGATGCCTACCAACCTCTGCACAAAATTGAGCAAGGAGCAAGATTTTATTAGCTGATCAACAAGTGGAGGGATTCCAGAGCAGTTCTCTTGGCTGGGAACACTTGCCCAGTTGCACACTCAAAGATTACGTGTAGCTCCCAAGTAGGACAGCTCAGCCACTCCAGTGCTGCTGAGCTCCCAGCCTGCAGGGGTGAGACAGGGAGGTCACTGGCACTCAGTGTCACAGCATTCACAATTTCTGCACAATAAAATAAAACATTGCAAAAGCCAAATTATAAAGCAGTATATGCTAGCAAAAGTAGCATCAGTGTTTTCAAAACAAGTTTTCTCTCTGTAGTGGCATCTCAACAGAAATATTTTAAGTTAAAGAAAAATGGAAATAGAGTCCTTACATAAAACACATGCTATTTAAGTAAACAGAAAATATGAGGTAGGAACCTCTCAGCAGGAGATATATTGGAATTTAATCATAGATTACAAAAAAAACCTTTAGAATTTCCCAGAAAATGTTTTAGAGAGAAGATATAAACAAACCTCATCAAATTAATCTCTTCATTGTTCCTAATCTCATGTGCTAAGATTACCAACGCTTGTTCTCATATCAGATATTAAATTTCACCCCTACACAATGGCTTGTTGGACAAAAAGATTGTTTAGTGAAAGACAAAATAGAACAAATTTAATTGAAATTTTTGCTACCCACTTGTTGAGATTTTCTCTCCTAGCCCATCATTAAGTAGCCACAGGAGCTTCTGAAGAAGGAATTGTTGCAAAGAGTATCACAGCTGCAAGACATAAGTCAGACTAAATAAAAATTTATCTTAGAAACATGAAGGGAAGTGCTACATTCAATGTGGAACATGTCCAGGAAACAGCTTACAGTTTCACATGTTTACTGTAAAGATTTTTGATTCCAAACATGATGCAAGATGGGCAGCAGCAGCATCTTTATGGTCTGTGTTGTTCACCCTTCCACTCGTTTGAAGAAATTGGGGTAGGGAAGACCAGAGCTGGAGTTCTGTGATGGCCTGGGTGATTTTATGAATAGCATAAAACGATAAGAGATACATCCTCACATGCGAATCAATACTCTCATATTCCCTGGAAAAGCCTGCTTTAAACAAGGTTTTTAGTTCTCTGTTTCTGGAAACTTTATGGTTGTATCGCTATCTCTACTGTAACTCCTTCATATGTTCTTTTGTTTTAATTCTACACTTTTTTTTTTTTTTTGGAAGGAGCATAGTATTGCAATCTCCATTTTTGCAGAGCTGCAAAATGACTGTCTTTGTGCCTGTAGGTCCTGGGGGTTCCAAGAGAATGAATTCCACTCTTGGAATTCATTCACTCTTCCACTCCAGCCAGAGAGAGGTGCAAACAGTGTGCAGAAGAATGATTACCATAAACCAGAGTAAAATATAAAGAACAAAATCAGGCAAAGATAAGGGTCACAACGTTATATTTTTTAAAATCCACTCAACCATTTGAGGTTTGGATTAGGTATAAATTTTCAGCCTAATGGGATAGGATGAAGGCAGCACATTAAATGTCTCTGCTGTGTGACTGGGGTATTCAGCAGGTCAGAAGAGAAATTCAATGCAACTAAATAAGCAGGTTTTAGATGAAGTCTTGTCCTGTCAGCCAGAAGTTGACAACAGATACAGTGCTAACAGATAGGCAGGACTGCCTACAACACAAAATAGGTCTAACATATGTACCATTTGTGTTTGCATTCTGCACGTTGAAGTGTTTAGTTTATTGTAAAAACTGTTTTTTACAAAATACTTTGTGGTTTTCAGAGTCACTTTACCTTAAATTGGTACTAAACAGGGTCAGTCTGCTCACTTCAGCTCCTTGACTCTTGAAAGAATTGCAGTTCAAGAATACTTAATGCGTTATTAAGTCAGACTCCTCTTTAACAGCACATCATATTTTTTATAGATTCCTGGACACATTGGTGGTACAATCACCTAATTTTTACTCTGCTAAACCTTGTTGAGTTCTACTTTACATTTTTTAAACATGAGCTTCTAGTCTGCAATTTACAGAACTTCAGTTTAAAAGACTGTCAGTTGTTGCCCTGAGTTTTGCAGTTCTTCGATGTTTTCATTCTTCTGTAAGTTTCTCACACTTTCTTTGTAAACATAACCATGTTTTCCTAACTGTGTTCTATTGTTTGCATGCCTTTCTCCTGGGCAGAGAAATTTGATGGATATTTCCTTTGACCAGTGTGATGGAGAGGTGGCAGTTTCTCCCTCCAATCCACTGTGGTTTCTAGAGGATATAAAATAAAGTGTGGAGGTGGAGTCCTGCCCAGCTTTTTGGCCCACAGTCTTGGTTTTCTCTCTCTTCAACACGTCTGCATCTTTCTTTCTAAGTGCGACATTCAATTAATCACAAATCTTTAGAAAGTAAAGACTTGAGAAATCTCCTAGCAGGACCAAAGAATCTTCAACTTTCTTCCACAGTTATGGTCCGACATTTACCAAAACCAGAAAGCAAAGTACTATTCCCATTCACAATAATGTCCAAAATGTTAGAAAATGAAAATGCATTCAACGATGAACTATTAAGATTGCCTGATCATAAACTGAATGGTGGGATATCAGCACTGTGAATTTTTTTTTTCCCCAACCTATGGACACAAAAAATCTGACCCTATATGCAGAATTTTTTTACATCATTTGATTGAAAACATATAACCAACAGAGAAACTTCACAAAATAACATTTTAAAGTATCACAATATTTGGTGAAGTAATTGGATCTGAAATAAAGGAAATTTAGAATACTCATCATAGGCACTACTAAAGATTTGCCCTAACAAAATCCCTTTGATAAAATGGGCTCAAATGAAAAGCCTTAACAGCTGCAAAATACTGGGGTACAGACAAACAGAAGAGAAAGCTGGTGAGGCAGTTTGAAAATTCCTCTTTTGCTTTCCTGGCCTCAAGGCTATTGCTACCACATGATTGTGGCCACCAACTCTGTGCTTCTATTTCGAACCTGAGCTTGGAAATCCTGGGCAAAGAAATTACTCCTCTGGAGTAATAAATAGTATGGTTAAAGGAATTTGTAACTGTCAATGTGAAAATTATTCCTCAGGTAGAGAAAATTAAGAATGATTATATTTAGGCATTGAATAGAAGTTTTTTTAGAATAGCTGCCTAAGCAGTGTGAAATACCCAGATGCATGTTTTCAAGTACATCAAGTACAAGAAAGCATCAGAGAATGAGGGAAAAGAAGGGAGGAAAGGATCCTTGAAAGCATCTTGCTATGGATCCTGAAATTAACCTGACTTTAAGTTTCCTCCTATCAACCTAAGAGCAAATACCTATTCAGTCAACTGGGGTGAAGGGGTTTTCCGATCACACCTCTCTGCGCATTTGTTGCAGAAAACTGTGGGGTTTAATCACAGGAGTACAGTAGACAGCCAGATTTAGGTGGAGTTCTGAGCTAACACTGATTAGATGCCTGCAGAAAAGAACCACAGAGACAAGCTTAGGGCAGAGATTCTACTCGAAGACATTTTCAGTCCGCTGACCAGAACAACCATTCACAGACTCCATCACTTACTCTGAAGAGATGGTTGACTATTGTCATTACTGCACTGCTTATTCTGAATGCAGAAGAATGAACTGGCACAGACCGTGGCTCGGCAAAAGTAGCTGGACTTTTGCCCTGTGCTATGTGATGACAGCCTTTCCTCAAGCACAACTTTATTAAACTTAATACAGTGGAAAATAGTCAGCATTTCAGAGAAATCAGAAACTGGCTAATATACTGAGAAGGAATAAGACAAAACAAAAGCTCTGTATGGCAAAATAGAGTAAGCCTGCTTCAATGGAAAGAGCAACATCAGTATTGATTGAGGGTCTAGCTCTAGTTGTGGGATTGGTGGTTTTCCTTCTTTCTTGCAAGAAGCTATTGAGAAACAAAACTACTGAGAATATAGTCCAAGGAAAAATGTCATAAGTGCTGTTTCCCTCTTCCCTCAACTCCACTGTGATATAGTTTCCTGAGTTTAAACTGTAATACCAGCAAATTATTCTTTTGTGACACAACTTTAGATAAAAGCTAATATTTTGTTATGAACTAAATGCTTCTGAGGAGTCAGAAAACTGTAGAATTGGTCTGGTTGAAGTTTGCAGATGCCAGAAAATCCATCTGCAAAGCAATAATTTAATCTGGGAAGCAATAATGTAATTTGATTTTACACATTGCTATGTCCCAAACAAAGGGTGCTATAAACACTTAGACAGGAAAGCTGAATGTTGTTAGGGACAACTTATTGAAAAGCTCCACTCAATGTGCAACAAAAATCAATACAGTAGAGTACCAGACAACAAATGTGCATATTTTTCTAGGTTGCACCTATGCAGGTAAGAACAGTAAGAGCCAACGATGCAGAAAGATATCAACAGTGGAAATAAGACATGGGATTCCTTCTAGTTGATGACATTTAGTCAATCAAATCCATATCTTCAAGGTTTTTATAAAAGGGCAAGTGGTGTATACTTTCCTTTGCTCCCTGTCTCTAATTTGTTTTGATCAGTCATCAATATTTCAGGTAAGATTTTGATAACACCATCAAGCACCACCAGAGAGCAAGTGGAGTTTTTCTTACTGCAGTTTAAATGGGAGGCCAATACGTAAGCAAGAATAATTTATTTTGGATTATGCATCTCAAAGAGGGGACATGACCAATGATTTAGGAAGAGTGAATTTACAACAAAAGCAACAATAGAATCAAAGAATGAGCCTCCAAAAGTAAAAAAGAACTTTTACAGCACTTGATTCTCTTTTGAGTAAATCTGTCTCACCTATGGCAACTATTCCAGTGTCCTTAAACACTGCACTTTCACACTTGCTATTGTAAACCAGAAAGCCATCACTGACATGAATGGAGAATGGAAATAAACCAGATACCCTCATAAGGTTTAAATTTTCCTAAACAGAAATGCTATGATTTGAGAGATTTAATAGTTTTACAGTTAGCTCTTGGTTATCTGTGGGCCTTCTTGTCTTATTCTTCATCCCTTTTTCAGAATTTTTTCTCCTCTGTTTTGTTACCTGATTAGACCCAGAATTACTAATATAGATTCTTCAGCACCATAATTTGTGATTCAAAGTAATAAATAATGTAAACCCAATTATTTTAACTTTCATAATCAGTGTTATTTTAATTTTACATGTATTTACCATATCCAAATGTACATCTTAGTAGTTAAAATAGGAATCCTTATTATTTATACTTATGCATTAGACCAAATTTTCTTCTGCTAGAATCACCCACAAACATATCAGTTAAAAATAATAACCAAAAAAAAGTTATTTTGTGAATAATTAGGCCAAAATTCTAATTCTCCTACTTGGATTAGAATGGAATTCCTGGGTATGCTACAAGCTTTCTTCAATAACAAGTTAACTGGGCAATGATCCCTTACCTCTGAAAACCCTTCAAATGGGATTTTTGTCCTGAAATAATCCCTCTAAATACAAGGCACCAGAGTCATTGAAACATAACGAATATGCTCTACAGAGGTTTATCTGTACTAAAAGAAGACCAAACCCCCTTCTTTCTGTGACAGTTGTACGATCATTTATTTCACTTGTTTTTATGGAAAAATCATATAGGAATATGAAATTTGTTTACCCTTAAAGCAAAAATATTCTGATGTTTCATTTTGTTCTGCTCAGTTGCATTAAGAATTTACATAGAGAAAGCAATTTTTTAAAATATCAAAGAAAACTTTATAGATTAAAAAAAGTATTTGTATATGTTCTAGTGAAACATTTCTTTACAAATATATATTTTGGAAGAATAATAAGCAGGAATGAATTTACAATAAGGTCTGTAGAACTGTGTTAGAACCAGCCTCCTTTAAGCTGAAGTTGTCCTTAAAACACAGTATTCACTGACTACACTTTCCTTTGTATATGCAAAATATCATGAGGAGAGAGTCCCATGTCCTTTCCTAAAACTGACTGAAAGAGCACATCGCATCTTGTAATCTCAGTTTTAGTCCCAGGAGTCAAAGTAATTCTTACACCACATTTTTGAATAGCTATGATTTCACAGTCTTTCTCAAGTCAAAAGCACCAACAAGTAAGCAGCTTCTAATTTATTTCCGACACTTAAAATCTAATGAAGACAATTGGTTTCAATTGCAGAATTTACCTTAGGAATCAACACTAATTTAAGATCTGATGGATCAAGTTTATTATATGAAGTTTTCAATTTAAACAAATAGCAGTTTAGAAAGTTACTTTAACAGTAAGGAGGAAATGGAGGCTTTCATGCTTAATTTCTGAGGCTCAGAAGTCTCTAAAAGAGTCAGAACTCTAAAATCCTTTACAAATAATGGTATTTCAGATACAGTGAAGTCCAGATACAGTGAACTGTCTAAAACTCATGGCATGTTTACAAGTCCTCTATGGTGACTTATATGTGGGAAGGGCAAAAATTAGATTCCTTTTAAGTCTTTTGTCTCTTTATCTCTGTAACTTTAAAATAAGGGTGAGCTAATCTTCCCCTGCTTGTTTATGGCTTTGTTAATTGAATTCACACACTAAATTCATACATTAAATTAACAAAGCCATCTTGGTGTTTGCTTTCATGTCCTGATCAATACAGGGAATATTATTTAACTATTACTGACGTAGTATCCTGCAAAATAATAACATGTTTTCTTCTTTCAATCTGTCAAGTCTTGTGCTCTTCAAAGATAGACACCAGGGCGTTTAGAGGCCAGGATGTTGTTGTGTAGTTACTAAGGAAAAAATTTAGATTTATTATAGAAAACATGGATGTTGCTCGCTGGATGTCTGCAAGACAGTACAGTTTGGAAACAACATCCTCTCCCCATCCCTTAGAAATAACCCTTGCACACAAAATTGTTGTTTTTGACCTTTAAGAAAATGTGGATCATGGGTTAAAGCCTAAAAATTAAATAGGAACTCTCACACAGTTTTGGCATCTGATTTTCAGTTTTTCAATTGTCCTTGATTCTAAACAATTATGAGTTTTATATTGCTGCACTGTTGAATCTAATGGTTTTGCCTTGGTGTTATGAGGAAATGTAGGAAAAAAGCATCCTTCCATTGAAACCAAAAAAACCCATTCTGACTTGGATCAAGCAAATCACCCTAGGTGAAAACAAATTATGACAAAGTGCAATTATAGAATAAGAGGGGTGGCAGCTCACCTCTATTTATGAACATCTCTCAAGCAAACCAGAAGTTGATGTGGCCCTGCCATTAGGTCTAGGAAGCAAAGAGCAGAGGAAAGACTCTTTGTTCACCCTCTTCCTTGAGCTGCTGTTTTTCCACTGCAGACCAGCTCTTCTCATAAACTTTGTGAAGAAAAGGGGTCTAAATTTGCAAATATGGTCCTGAAAAACAATGTTTCTTCTGTTTGGTGAAAACTTGGACAAAAAACCCCTCAAAAACCTGACACAACCACGAAACCCAGGTCCCAACAGTGGTAGGTCTTTCCAAAATAAGAGATGTCATTGGTGTTAAATTAAGTAAGAAGCGCTGATGAGATCACCCACATATGGTATTACATTTAGAATACCAGTGAACTATCATGTAAGAATAGATTTTGATAACTAATAGCTCCTATGTGAAAGGCTCCTTATCCAATTTCAGTTCTGTTTTGCCTTCTCTCCTTTCCTATATCCTTTCCTAGTTTAGAAAGCAACTTTCATAGGCAATGGGAAATATTCCACCGAGTTTCACGTATCTAATGAATGCTGATAAGTTATTTTTCTGCCCTACTGGATACCTGGAACTAAGCATCAATCTGAGAGCAAAATAACAGACAGAAGTTCATTATATTCAGCGATTAGCATCAAAATTCATGTCTGCAGTTACAGAGAATTGTGTTGTAATAGTTATTTAAAATTTATATTATATCTGTTGCAGATATAGACTTTTCCTTTGAGAATATCTAAAAAGCCAGAAAAGGCAGAAAAAGTTTCCAAAGCCATAGGTCAATAAAACAAATTATAGTGTAGTTAATTCAAAATTCCCATTGTTTTACTTGAGCAAGGGAATCTTTTTGAGCAATCAGCACAGTAAAACCCACCTTCAGTACTTGTGGTGAGGAGTAGATAGCCATTAGCCTTCTGGCTTGCATTACCTTTGGCTAAAACCATTTATTTCTCCCTGCTAGCTGCATACAGCAAGGAAGTGAATTCTGCTGCCTCTAACTGAGCAGTCCACTGCTCTGACAACCAACCTCCTGCAGGCTGTTAGCATCACCAGAAAGATAATCAAAATCCACCCATTTAAGACATCACTGGGATGTTTTTATTCAGGAAAAAACCACCAAAAAAATTCCCAGACCACACAAGTCAGAGCAGCACATTTAAAATCAGTGGAGCTATAATGATCAGTCAAGACGATCTAGTTCAAAATCCTTACAAGACCTGTTGACAAAAGTCTAGTAAAGCCTGTATTCTTTTCCTCTCAGGAATTCGCAGGTCAATGGTTATTACCATAAAGTGCTAAAGCTCCATCGACAAAATAGCAGATATCAACAAGGTCCCATCAATTTCAATATAATATTGATAAAAATATTGATGGAAAATTATTGACAAAATACTCCAAGCACAATTAGAATAATAGTAAAAAACTCAGTTGAATCATTAAAATCAGAAACAACATATTCAGGTACTAAAACGTAAATTAGTGTTCAATCTAAACATATGTCTGTGAAAGCTTGAAAAAGACATATTTTTGCTTGATTACTGAGAGATTAAAGCAGAAATGTATCCTCTGGGATTCTGTTTAAGATGTTTGTATTGAAAATGAGATAATAGAATCAGTCAGAATATGCATATGATTTATATCACTAATGTTTTTACAAAGCATATTTAATATTTAAATGTTTCTCTTCCATAGAAAACCTGGGGTGGGGAGAGGGAGGAAGGGGGAGAACTCTGTAATTGTTTGGGTGGATTGTTTTGCAGGCTTTCCTAGGCAACAGAGGCACTCCTTCAGGCTGATGTTTAACAGGTGCAAATTGGCACCAAGACTTCACATGCAATAAAGTAAAGAGAGGTGATATGAAGCACAGCCCTTGCCCCCATTGTCTCAGGAGGGAAGCTGTTAAAATGTGTGGCCCAGGTAGCAGGGAGGGTATGGACAGACCAGCTGCAGCACTCCCAGTGCCCAGAGTGCCCTCCCCAGCCGTGCTGCCAGCCCTGAGCTCTGCCAGCCCAGGGCTCTGCCAGCCCAGGGCTGTGCTGGCACACTGGGTCTCCGATGGACAACTCTTGGTAAAGATCTGCTGCTTGAGCTCCTTTTATCTTTCCCTTTTCTTAGGGTCATTTGGTTGAACCTACCAGCACATTGACATGCTCTGCCCTGTGCTTTCAGCACTGCCAGCCCCTGAGTGAAGCACGTTTAGGTGCCACAGTTCTTTGCTAAGCAACACGTCAGTACCAGAGCTGAGAGTAAAAGCATTCTTCTACAGTGAAACCATGCACAAGGAAACAAACTGATGTGAAGGACATGTTGGAAACTGCATGTTGTACAAGACTCTTACATCAATTTGATAGAATTTTAACATCTCTTAGGGGCTTCTCCTGTTATCACAATATCCTAACATTTTGACAAGAACACCCGAACCCCAGACCTACAGGAAAGTTCACAGAGCTGCTGCTATTCCTCTTCTCTGAGGGAATAGATTCTTACTAGCATGTTTTTATTATGAGGGGATTGGCCATAAGACGAGAAGAGACTGTACCCATAAGAACCACTTGAGGCTCTACAATTTAATAAAAGAATCATTTATATTGCATACAACAGAAAATGCTGCTGTCCTGGTCTTTTGGAACAGCATACAAACAGAGTTACTGCTCTCAAAAACTAGACATGAAAGAAGAACTGACTCAAATACATATTGGAGATCAAGAGTGAATAATGCAGGAACCCTTAAGTCCATTGTGCCACTGCCCATTCAAGTCAAATAATAATAGATTTGGTTTTTTATGGAAAGATAAATTGAAGGTGGAGGACAGAGGTGTAACTGTGTTACAGCCCTGAAGGCAGAACTGTACAGAGGCTTCCCCAGGTGAGAGAAAGACATTGCATTCATGTCTGAATTCCTTGATGCTCTAAGTGCCTCCTCTATCCACCGCAGGGAATCCTTGGCAGGGAATGCCAAGCTCAACATCAAAATTCTTACCTCAGAAAATAAACCTAATACAAATCAATGCAACTTTATTTTCAATCCTAAACAGAGCCAGAATCAAAACAAAAGCTTGACTTTTCGATAGCGTAAGATCTAGAACAAGTTTTGAGCCTATTTTCAATTTGTAGTTATTAATGCTGTAAAAATAACGCATAAAGGCAAAGTGAAAAGATCCACCACCTTTGTGATCTGAATTTTTCCTCAGTCTTCTCTTACCTTCTTCATTTCTCCATTAAGAAATTCCATTCCAAATGGAAAAATATGTCAGATCATGCAGTAAAGCTCCAGAATATGCTTAAGAGTTCAGGGAACAGGTCAGAACAAAAACACCACTGTGTATTGTCTGTACATTTAAGTATACTTACCAGCCAGTGCAAGCTTTCCACAGTCCTATGGTCTTAGAACCATACATGAAAATCAGCTTCTATGAACTGAACTTCAGCTTTTTTCTAGTTGTCTAAGAACAGTTTTCATCCACAGGCACATATTCGTTTAACTTATGCTATTTTCACAACTAATTTTGAAAAAAATCAGACTCACGGGTTGCATACCCATTAATGCCCTGGGCCAGCAGCATGTTTCCTAAATTGTTTGGCTACCACAAATCAATGCATTTCTTCAGTCATCTCATATGAGTAGCCTCCAGCCTGTCATCATACTGCGGTGCCACCAGTTTGTCATTCTTTTCAGTAGAATAATCATAGGCATAGCAGAAAAAAAGTAACTGAAATTACAGCTAGAAAGAAAAATAAAGTCTCTTTATGCTATTATACACAAACTTTAGTGCTAAGCACACATCACTGTAACATCAAAACACACAACAAATACACTGGAACTTCATCTTAGACAAAACACTGCAGAGCACTGTGGAATGCTGTGCTTGTTAAGGTGTGTATTGGTTCTAACGGAGGTAGAGTTCAGCAGCCCTGCCAGTGCTGTGCTTCAGTTGATAACACAGCAGTGTTTTGGCTACTGCTGAGCAGCACTGTCCCTCTAACATTCTCTCCCATCAAGGGGCAGGGAGTGGGCAAGGCCTCGTGAGGGAAAACAAGCAGGCCAGCTGACCCGAGGGAACCAAAGGGATATTCCATACCATATGACATCAGCTCAGATATAAAAGCTGAGAGAGAGAGGAGGAGGGGGGGGCACTCTGTAATGTCTGCCTTCCCACGGAACCACTACGTGTGCTGAGGCCCTGCTTCCCGGGACGTGCCTGAACATCGCTTGCTGATGGGAAGTAGAGATTGACTTCTCCTCCTTTTGCTTATGCGCGCGCAGACCCTGCTTTTGCTTTTCTGTCACTTCAATAAAAACTGCCTTATCTCGACCCACTGATTCATCTTGTTCTTTCCCCTGTCCCTTTGGGGGAGGGAGCTACAGGGCAACTCGGTGGGCACCTGGCACCTAGCCAGAGTCAAACCATCGCAGGTGATAGCACAGAGTACGTTATTTCAAAACATGAAATTACTGTAGGATTCATGACCAAATCACTGACAATCAAAATACACAGAAGTTAACTGCTCACATATCGAAAATTTTCTCTCTGTCCTGATCCAACCATCAAAATACTTGTTAACGTTTCCCTGGATTTGTTAGAAATTGGGATCAACTTATCTCTCATATTTGCTTGGTAAGCCTGAAATTGCTGATAATTGCTATGCATTATTGCCTTTATGTCTGTAGAACCAATGTTGTTGAGAGCTACCTTCTGTGTGTGTGTGTCTGCATATGTGATCTGTATAATTATTTTTTCTAAATCTCTGTTAATTACATCGGTGTTTCTTCATTAAAGAGAATAGATGAAAAAATGTGATTTGGACCATAAGACAATGTAGCTCCAGAGTTAAACAGACACATGATGATTACTGATAGCAATTAATAAAAACAAAATAACACAACATTATTTTGTTGTTCTAAAGTGACTCTAAAGAACGTGGAAACTACAAAACTAAAAATATTCTTTAATTGTAGAGTAAGTACATTGCATATAAAAGTTACTGATTAACAACTGGGCAGAGTCAGTTTTGAAAGTTCAATAGCACTTTTAAAAATGTGCATCTAGTCTGAAAGAGATTAAAACAAATGTAAGATTAATTTATATTATCTTTTGGGTTGTTTTCAGCATGCTGGTTTTGCCTTAGCCTAAAATACAGCTCCCCAATTTATTTTTTTAATAAATATAAATAGCTATGGACATATGCATATACACACTTGCATTACCCACATTTAAATCCAACCATCCATAGTTCAGAAAGAGAGGCTCTGAAGCTCAGCCTCTGAAATGTTCAGTGTTGAGCCCAGTTTACCACCAGAGGAATAATAAACCAGACAAAAGAGCAGACCAAAGGCCCTTAGAGCTCCATCCTCAGCAGCAGGAAGCAGTCTGCTACAGGCTCTGTTCACTGAGTTGTCTGTGTTTTAAACATGTTGCTGTTACCAAACCAATACACTCAATTTCAATGGGATGTAATAGACAATAAACAACAAAACAAAAAATAATTTATACGTGCTAGTTCTTATCTCACTTTTAAAACCAGTTCACTCATCCTTAGCAAGAGATCTCTCAAATGACAAAAAAAATATAGCCAAAATCTTGCCAGGCACTAACTAGCTGTGTCTGATTGCACTGTTTGCAAATCTGTAATAGCATTTCTTCCATCTGTTCTGCAGTTTCCTTCTATATATTCCATTTACAAAATGAAATAAATTGCTTACAGATTTGTTCCAAAGACCTTTTCCGAAGAGGTATTTCAACATATTTGCTGTAATGGACAATAGTCTACAATTTGGATACAAATAATAGAGCATTGCATGGAAAAAAAATGTAAGAGTTGGTAGGGCTCTCAAGGGAAAATTTTAAAGAAATATATATCACTTACAACTCAGCCATTGACTGTTTCTTCAACTTAATGTACAATTAGTTAACAAAGTTAACAAAGTTGTTTTGTTTAAAACCCTAATGTAAAAAACTAGCCAGTTCTCAAAAGCAGAGTTAAGTGGAATTCCACACAATATATATAATAATTTTATGGTAAAATTATCATCAAATTCTCAAATCAGAGGAAAACGTTCAATGTTACTCTTGGTATGACACTGCAAAACAATTTGGAGGTTGATTTTAAAAGGCTCAGATTCCCTTTTGAAGAAGATCAGAATTATCCATTACTTCACGTAGGTGATAAGTTTTGTCTTGCTCAACATCTCCTAGGTGTGAGCAAACATTGAAATAATAGTCACAAATGAATTTTTCTGTATATAAAGCCTAAAAAGCATGTTAATAGTTTACATTACATCATAAAAAATAACTATCAGAATTACAATTCTGATGTAAAAAGGAAATATGATAACAACTAAGTTTCTTTAGGAAAAAAACATTATTCAGGAAGAATAACATTTAATGCTTTTTCACTTTATGACTAGTTCGGTTTTTTTTTTTGTTTAATTAGCCAAACATTCAGAAAGGAATCAGATTAGAATTATTTTTATGGTAACTCTTCTATTAAAACTCTTTTTAATATTTGTGTATGTGATTCTCTGTTTGGAACTCATGCAATAGAGCCATAGATGAGATTTCATTTCTGTTATAATGGGACACTACCTTTACTATTATTGTTATTATTGCTTAAGCATGGCACTTAAGCCCACAGTTATATCTAAAATGCCAGTAACTTTGTTAGGCATTACTACTGTTACTACTAAGCAAGGGCCTAACACTTCAAAGGGCTCAGTAGCTGAGCAAATACTCCAAACACTGCTAGAATTAAATAACATGGCACTTACGAATATAATATGAATATAGCTCAAGTTTCTTCCTTCATTTACAATATGCAATGAGTCAGAAAAGTAGCACTTTCTGACAGGCAGCTCTGTAGTGAATAGTGAACACTGAGTCACCAACACCACCCCAGCACAGCATCATTTCTACTTGATATTTGCCATTCTATAATTAGAACAAACGACATTCTTGGGACACACCAAAATGCTTTTAGTTAACTTTCTGCTTAAACCCATTTACAGAGTCTTTACTGTTCCTGCCTCAAAAGATAAGGTACACAATCATGACCTGTGCTACCTCCACTTCAGAGACAGACCTATTATTATAAAAGTAAATGCCACCCACTTGCTAACACTGGAGACTAATTAACTCTGCAATAGCTGCTTAGCAAAGAGGGTAAAAAATCACGCCTTCCAGCAGATATCATAGAAAATCAAGAGGATTAGATAATACTTTTTCTTTACTGACTTTCCCCCCCAATTACTTTTTTCTTTTCCTTTTTTGTTCTTCAATTTGTATTTATTTTTATTTTTAATTTCAACTTGTTTTGCTTATAACTATGATTTAAATGCTGATTTTAGAAAAGTATAAAAGTTCTGTGTGTTCTAGTTTTTTCTGGTCATGAGTCCATTTGCTAGACAAAGTTTTTGAAAACCTTTTCATTTGTTCATCCTCTGATTCATTTTTTGAAGTTTTCTCTTTTAAATGCAGGTTCTTATAAGCAGGTCAGCTATTGAACCTTGATTTTTAATAGCTTTATTGAAAACTGACAGCTATATAGATTCATTAACCATATGGTACTGAAAGGAAATCTGTAAATCCCAAGTATTTAGGTGAAATTTATTAAAATAAAGGTCAGTATTTTAATTTGCACTTGAACAACTATCCGTTTGTTTACACCAACCTTGTTCAGTTTGAGAAAAAATCCTGAAAGGATGTTAAATAAATAGCCATCCAATGAAATGAGACCCCAAAAAGTCATGGCCAAGGCTCACAACACCAACATACACATACCTGGAGGAAAAAACATTAGTTATACCAGCATCAATATGAATTTTTCAGTTCAATTAATTGGCATTGGGAATAATAGCATAAACAATTTGCAAAAAGTATCTGAACTGGTTATAAGGCAGCAATGTGCTTTGAAACTTCCTACTTTACTTATATTACTTTCTGTCTCCAGCAAATAATGAGCAAATTAACTTGTCCTGATTCTCAAGAACAGCCAGCAGCAGGGAGGGAATGAATACAAATACTTCAGAACCTCAGTTCTATGAACACTTTTAATGAGAACTCTTTTCTTTTTCTATCTTACCTTTTTTCTCATGTCTAATATTGAAACCTTTTGAAAAACAGAAATGGGTTTTATACAGCACAGACCTGCTCAGAAATGGACCCCAGTCATTGCTGGCTTCAATGATCAAGTGAAACACATCTCTGTTACCAACTGAGCCAGTGGCTGGCTGTAAAAAAAAAAAAAAAATCTTCTTTTTGTTGCTCTGGTGTTCTGTCCCAGCTCTATAATCCATAAAGAAACAAGAGAGTTTAAGATGTATAATATTGCTGGTTTAGTAGAACTTGTGTGGTAGAGCAGAATTGCTAAAATTACCCTCTGCTGCTACTTTTACAACTTCTTGCTGTAAGGAGCAGGTGGAAACAGAGAAGGATGAAGATGAGAAATGGAGGAGTCCGCTATCTGTTGGGTGCCTCCAGCATCACCCTAGTGCAACCATTTTGCCAGCAATTTACAGGAGATACAAAAGACCTTACAAGAAACTGTGTCTCAACAGGTTCTGACAATAACCATGAGGTTCTGTTTGGCTTATCAAATGTGGTAGCTGAAGTCACACAAGAGTCACCCAGACATGTCAAGCTCTCTAGAAGGCCCTGAGATATAAACAGCAATCACTTAGCAATTGTTGACCTGGTATTTTTTAAAAATGGAATATATGGCCTCTGAAGGCTCCTTCTTCCATTGGATCTAGTCCAGTAGTCAAGTAGATGAGTTCCAACCTTGCAATAGAGCATAATCACTAGAGAAAAGTGCTAAAGCTCCCCCTTTGCTTCTGCTAGCAGCAGTCCTTCCCTGCTGCACAGCCCTTGGTCTGTCACACGTGGCCTGGCTCAGGAGCACAGGCTGTCCCTGCTCTGTCCCTGCAGTTCTCCCCAAGAATGTTGGTGCCTCCTCAGTGTCCAGAGATTCAATGCTTCCTACTTAGAAATTCACACTGATTTGCATTCCATACACTCAATATTAACTGATGAGCCACACCAAGGGAATCAATCCACCTCACAATCCTTTAATTAAAAAAAAAAGTCAAAGTGGAATCATCTGTTTGTTTCCCATTGTAGTAAATTGTGTGGCTCACTGATGCATTATTTCATATAGATTATAGGTCCAGGTTTGATGTCCTTCCATGGATTATGCAAATCAGCATATCCACACACACAAATGATGACAGTAACCATAAAAGCAATAAAACATTTGCATCTGAAAAATTTAAGTATTGCTGTCGTATAAGATATTAAAAAGTAAAGAGACCCCCTTCTATAGTAGTAAACTGTCATTTTGCTCATCACCTATTGAAAGTTACTTTCTACTGTTCAGAAATATTCCATCTTTACAAGATTTTTATTCCAATAATGGAAGAATGTTTTCAAATTACAGAAATTCCTGATGTGGGGCCAGAATTCTATTACATCCTGAAAAATATACTACAAATTTCCTTTGTTCTTGAAATCAGTTGTGAATCAGTCCCGCTCAGCTAGTTTTCAGTTAGACAAGGGGGAAAAAAAAGCCTTTTTTCTGGCAGTATAGAATTTAAAAATTGCAAGAATCAAAATGTCTATTTAACTAATAATTAAAAGAACTAGATTTGTTCTTTCAAATTTGACTTGAGCTAAGTGACAGATGCTGTTTCCTCTATGCATCATTATCTAAGGGTGCATTAGGGATACTAATTAACAAATAGGGACAAAGGTTAGTGCTTAACTCATATAACTGACCAAGTCAGGAAAATTCGTTTATTTAATATTTAACTGAAGCTTATAAGTAATTGACAGCAAATACTTTACTTATGTAGGAACTCAGTGTTGTAGACAACAGTGTTTGCTTGGCCTATAAATAAAACCAATACTGTAATATCTTTGGGTCAGTAATTTCCTTACATATTTATATAACACTAAATATAGCAAAGACTCCATCTAGACAAGATCTGTGAGTACTACAAAATATATGAATACATGAAAAATAAAAAATTAGAAACAAGCTACTACAATCTAAGTACTTAATTTAAAATAATTTGTTTACTTAATATAAACTGTGAGCTTCAGATTTTTTTAATGGTATATCTGTAACATTTGTTAATGTAAATCTTATTTATATTAAGAAACTTATTTTCTTTCAAGTTTTCCCCCTACAACTGTGGTCCCATTTTCTCTTCATTGGACACACATAAGTTCTATTAATGTTAATGAGTGTTTAGCCTGTACATCAAGGGAAGACAAAACCCTTTTATGTTGAACATTTAATTAAAGTTCTTTAAAGAGTTTCATGTGTGCCATAGTGTGCAAATTATTTTCATACCTAACAACTTAAAAACTTGGAGGGAAATCACAGAAGTTGTCATTCTGACTAGAAAATAAACCACTAAGAGTGTGCATACAAGTTCACAAATAGTTCGGGTTTATGTAGCTACAAACTCAGGGCACAGAGGGTGGGTGATATAATTAATTTCTTGAGAGATTTTTGCATTTCACCAGTGCACCACTCATAACAGGTTCTCCAAACCATCAGTTATGCTTTGACTCTAATAGACAAAAGTTGTCTTTGGGGCTCAATGTTTTCAGCCTACATCGATGACTTACGAACTATATATTTTGTGATGAGCACCTTAATTTTTTTCTTGTAGAATTCTGGCAAGTGTCACATTTCAGGGTTCTTAGCAACAGTGTGTGCACGCACACTGAGTGTTGTAGCAACCAAGGATAAAAATAAAGTTATAGTGGAAATAAGTATGTAGGACTGAATGACAACCAGAGAGCAATTGAGGAGGGACAGCTTGGTGATTCAGTAGGAGCAGAGCTGTGCTTTGTACGTTGTTCTTGCGAGGCAAGAATGGTTACCATTAATCATGCTGAAATCAGGCTAAGAAACCGTTAATCTGATTATATCCTGCCTTCTGCTACTGCCGCATTTTGGGGCTGCAGGAAGACTATAAGGTGTTGAAGATTTTCTGGATTCACAGATTTTGAACTTGCTGCTTTCATCGAAAGAACATAAAGGGATCTTTCCAAGCATCTACTCAGATGTACACCTGCCACTTGATCTATGCCCAGGTGTCCCCAAACCATGTCGGAGGAGATGCAGAGTATGCATTGGTAGACTGGCTGTGTAGTCCTGTCTGTAGGAGAGAGCAGTAAATTAAAAATTACAATGCACTTCACATCATTCACAGGCGTCACAGCTATTGGGATAGATTTACTGTCCAAAACCACCCGGCCAGACAGTTGCTAGCCTAGGAATTGAGGCAAACCTGACCTGCAAAGACCAAAGATCTGATATCTGCACCCATTCAGCACTAACAAACTGTAATGAGGCATTTTTAAAATTTCAGTGTGTGGGAGGAAATGCAAAAAGAGGATTAACTCAATCTGCAGAAGTGCAACTTCATCATGAAGACATGATAAAGCCTCTCAGTGGATGAAACTGATTCATTCTGCATAACTCCTAGGAAACTTTAAGGAGTGGCTGATGGAGGTCTGAGAGGAGGGAAGAAAACATGACCAGGTCCTAACAGCATTGAAGAACAATGGGAAACTGCAGAAAACACAAGAATTATGACTGGTCTGTGGTTATGCATCATATCTGATCAAATATAATTCAGCTGTCACTTTACTCGTTGTAGGTGTTAATATACCACATTTTGAAGCTATGGATTATAAAATCACACAGAAGTTGACTCTATTTTCACTTGGAAATGCTATGATAAGCTACAAAAGCCTTTTACTCTCACCTTGGGGGTTCCCTTGCCCACCTCCCTTACAAAGCAAAGGGCAAGCAGTCAAAAGGATCTCAGTCAACAGGCTCAGCACACAAACAGCCCACAGCACTATCTAATCAAATATTTGAGCATCATACTCTTAAAATTTGCTCAGACTGTGAAGGACATTTGATATGTTTGTTAAATTGTTTCTATCTACTGCTGGCAATTTTTAGCTGTGGATTTACTCTAGAAACTTGACACAAAGTGAAGTCACAGGAAATTTGGATGTTGACATTGGCAATAACAGTATTCATTCTAAAGTGGGAATAATAAGGATTACATATATCATTGTTATTTGACCAAGTGTTATTCACCTGAATTCCCATGTGTCTATTCCAATAGGAAGCCTTTTTGCCTCACTTGCAGTACATCACCTGTTCCCAAGTTGAGTCTCCAATTATTTATTTTCAGCCCTTTTTGAATCGGTATCTAATCTAAAAGCAAATATGTCCTTTAATTTTGTTTCTGTGTGAGAGCTGGGAAGCTAAATGTTGACAAAATTTCTAACTGCCAAAACTAATAACATTTTAAAACATTGACATAAGGGAAAGGAATAGAAAACCATATAGGACATATCCCTTAACCATTCTGCAAAGGACAGAGGAGAAAGATAAAGTATTTGAATTGTAGAAAACAGATCCAAACTCATTTCCTAACAGTGTATTGGCCCTATTTCTTCATGCAGGAAGGATACATAAAAGGGATACATCAAGATTACAGGATCTGTGATAAAAAATTGCTAAAAAGATAATCAAGATTATCAGAATTACTAATGTATCTTTACATACCTAAACACTTAATGATATATATACAATTATCTCCGTAACTACTGCATTCATGAAACCATTTGCTAAACAAGGTCTTATTCTCCATAAATTAAATGCAGTCCTATGCTCTATTTTGATGAAATCTCCAGGCAGCCTGAAGTCTGCTACACAGACTACCCAGCCTTCACCATCTGACATAATCTCCATCTCTCTACAGCACTACAGCCATTTTACTCTCTGGAAGACAAGCAGAAAGCAAAACTCTCCTCTTTCACCACCATGCATACAATTTCCTCTAACAAGGACAGCATATCCTTTTGAAGTTTGATTTACAGGTGCTAGCGAGCCATTGTGCTGACTGCATGTCAGTCTCCAAGGAAACTGGTAGCATATATATTCTAGAAGCATCGCTAGAGGAAAAGAAGTGTTATCAAAAGTATTCTCAGCATAACCTCTGCTATGAGTAGAAGCAGAGTTCAAGGTCTTCTCTTGAATGGTTGAAGGATACTGTGTTCAAATAAAAGGCTTCTAAGGAAATAATAACAGGTCAAGCTGTGGATCTGGCAGTTGTACAGTCTCCATCTCTGAAAGAGTGGGAAATTGAAAAGTAATCTATTTAATGCTTAAAAAAAAATTGATATTTTTTATAGATCAGCCAAATTTTAGGTTGGCATCTCCTCGTCATACTTAAGTATTAGCATTTTCTGTAATACATTGTCTTTTTGCTGCTATTACACTTTTCAGCCCAATCCATAGCTGTTTACCAATCTGTATTTAAAAGTTGATGCTTAACCTCTGTCTAGATTTTTAAATCCCTCATCTTAAAGACTGAAGCACAGGATTTAGCATCTCAACTATCTCTGCAGCCCTCACTGCTCCCCGGAGTCAAGCAGACAGGGGCCCTGTAGCTAGGACAGAGAGTCACTGCAGCAGAAACACTGTTGGAAAAGACATCTCTTAAAAACGTGCACTTCCATGATCATTAAAAACTGTCTATGAAATTTTCAGAGTATGTTATACTTAAATTTTAAATGAGGAAATAAATTCCCCTCTAAGTTCCCATTTGAATAAGGTATTCTCACTTTTTTTGTCTTAAACAAGTAATGATTATTTTATCTCTGTAAAAGTTTTATCCAGGAAGATTTGGACTAATACAAATGTAAAGCTAAAGTTACTAAAGCACTTTGGGAACAGGTGAAATTATTGATGTTACCTAGTATGAGATTATAACTATTGTTGCTGTGGTACTGATTGTTAGAAACAAAGCCACTCAATATTGAAAATTATTTTCTCTATAAGTGGCACAGTTCAGCATAACCAAACAAAATACTAAGCAAACAAAGCAAGTAAAAAGAGAAAAAGAAGGCCATGAATGATGGATGGTTTTGTTCCCAGTCTGGATCCAAGTAGACCATGTTAATACTAAGCATTTTCACAAAATAATTTCATTTCCTTTTATGAAGATATTGTAGTTCCATAATTCTCTCTGTCCAAGTGTGTACCTGAACACACATATAGTTGCAAGAAAAAACCTGAAGACTGAAGAAGAAAGATTTAGGCAATAGCAAAGTTCAAGTATGATACTCAGAAGATTAATGGCACTGGCTGAGAGATGGAAACAGTTGAAGACATTTTACAGAGAAAAAACAGTTAAAGTAATCAAGTAAGTACTGCTGGCAATTCTTTTAGTGTTTTTTGACTACTAAATCAGAAAAAGATTGCATGTGATAGACTTAAAGTCTCGTTTGCCCCTGTTGTACTGCTTATCTTCACCTTTCATACCTATAAATCCTTAGGATAAATATGAGCAACAACTTCAGTCACTCTAATCAACAAAGAAAATGAAGCTGTTGCAGTATAACAGCATAGCCAATCTGTAATTTTGTACAGCAATTCTATCAGACCCAGAAATGAAGCAACAGTAATCTTGGTAGCATGGACCAAGAGTTATGATTTTCTGTGTAAAGAAAAAGTTTCTTTTACCAAATAACAATCATGCATGCTTCTTAACCTGGCTTATATTTTATTCTCAGAATTGGCAGTAGGACAAAAGTGTATTGACAAGATAGTCCTGCCAATACTTGTTCCCAAATCACCTACCTTGTGGACATCATCTGCAGTTACCATTGCATTATTCTCCCATTATGAAATATGATTTAACATGACATTGTGCAACATGAGAATGTTTTCAAATCCCTATGCTACCCTTTTATATTTCTTATTGAATTTGTCCTGCATTTGCCATATCAATAGACCTTTGTTATTTGATGGTAAAACATTTTAGGTAAACACAGATAAATTTTCTATTGATTTCCACATCCCATGTGAAAACCAGATTAAATTTACAAGATTCTACCAAATGTTAACACTTCATGTGATATTTTATACTCAAAAACTTGTATCCAAAGTAGAGAACAAAGACACACTGCCAGATATATATAATAGCAGAAAAAAAGTCAAAAGCCTTTTCATCATGATTTGCAGTAGTTTTTCGATTCTCTTGAAAAACATTTTGCAAAAAACAGACAGGTGATAAGAGTTTGATACCTGTATACATAACAGCATCAATGTATAGTATTTTACTTGCTAGAAAATACAAGTCTATTTTAGGTCCAGAAAAAACAGACAGGGTATCTGATAAGCTTGCTTAGAATCATGTCCAAGGAGGGGAACCATAGAAGATCAGATATTCATAGGGCCTAATCTAGTAGAACTGCAAATACATTCAGAGAAATTGCTTATTCCTCCTCTATCTGAAAGGTGATCAAGCCTTCAAATATCAAAGGAATAAAAGAGCAATGTGCAAATTTACTAAACTCAAACTCTAAGATCTCCAGAGCAGAAAGCAATTTTCATCACCTGGCAAGAATGCAGATTTATGTCAATATCTGAAAAACTGCTTGTAGCAGTATGAAGAAATACTGGGGCATTCATAGTAGTATGCTCTTTATAAGTCACTCACCAACATGAACAGTCCAAGTCACTTACAGAACACAACAACAGTTAATTTTCAAAGAAACCACTAGAAGGTTATATGAAATTATCCTCATTAAGATCAATTAACATTTTAAAATTCTTTATGGCTCTATGCAGAGAAGCATGAGAAATACTCTTTTCAAACTGTAGTGATGAAAACATAATGAGAACATATTTTATCTTCTGCTATCATGTGCAATACAATACTAGAGGGATAATGAGTGTTCCTTCAGGCATCTGACCACAGGTAATAGAAAATCCTTTTCAATTCAAGTCTGAAAGATCTGAGAAAAACCCAAGTCATCCTGTAGGTGAGCTAACTTCTGCTTAAGATGTTTAGTTAATAATTCCAGTCCTTCTCCATGCACTTGCCAATTAAATGAAAATAAATTTCTGTTGCGGTTCTGTTGTTAGTTCAAACAACAAAGCCTTAATTTTTGACCATGTATTGACACAGCACTGATGGTGAAACCCTAACTGCTACGCTCTCATTGGATGACTTAATCATGCTTAAAACCCTTTTAAAACTGTTGAAATTGATCAGTGTATCTTGATGAATAATATCATTTTAATTTTTTTATTGTGGACTTAAAATGAAAAAATAATCTTCAGAGTTACAACAGTAACTGTGCTCATTCGTAAAGCTGGGAGCATAAGGTTATGGATAATTTGAGAAGAATGTGAAATTACTCCAGGAGTTATGCTAGGCTTGTTTTCTCAGTTTTAGATCAGGCTATTTAGAGAACTGCTCCTAATAATGGAGGCATGCATGTTACTAATGTAAAATTAATTAAATATTTCTCTAGTTGCTATAATAGGAGGCAATGTTCTTTTTCTCTTAATTGCACAACATATCAAACAATATGTCTAATACTTAAACAAAAGGGAAATAAAAAGATAAATCCTAGAAAAACTGGTGTGGTTTGTACGAACATCTGCTGCCTTTTATATAGATGCTTAGTTTTACTGACACTTCCCACTATAGTTACTGAAAAATTAACACACTAATTATTTAAGCTGAGACTGTCACCATTTTGGATATATTTATTTTCCTTTATTTGCACAGATTACACATTCTGACAAAAAAAATATGCTAAGTGATAAAATTGCTTTCCAGAAAATAGATTTTAGTATCAAGATTTTCAAAGGTTGAAATGATGATGATGATGGGTTCTTATTAATTTTGAAATCAGCTGTTTATGTTTAAAGTGATCACTATTAAAATCCTACCATTGTCTACTACAAATATTAATCATAAATGTTATTATTTATTATCTTCTCTAACTTTATGAAAGGCAGATCAGGTGCACTGGGCAGCCAGTACAACTGGAGAACATGATTTCTGCCACACCAAGTCAAGTGTGACATTCATTTAAGTAGGATAAGAAGCACAGTTCCATTGGGAAACACACTCTCAGAAAACAGGACTCTTCTCCACCTTTTGGACCCATCAAGACCATGTATGAAACAGTCTTTCTATTTCTGGACAAAATAATTCAATCTGAATAGAACAATTTCTGAAAGCCAAACAAATATGTAACACAAATGAAGATCAAACCAAATTTGCTGCTACATTTCCTTCTGTTTCCAAGCATACCTTCCCTCCTTCCAGTTCAGCCTAAAGCATCATCCTTGGTGAGAGGAAAATGTTTGATCCTGCCAGCTTCACTATTCCAATTCAGTTGAAGAAGTCTGGCTTTTAACTTCTTCTCCCTTATGAACAAAAGTATCAGTCAGTGATCAGCCAGGTTAGCAGAACAGCAGGCTGTAAGCAGAGGCACAATCTTCCACAGGGCTCAGAATATACACTTTGTACCACACTGGTGTCATCATCACTTGCCCATACCAGCAAATACAACAAAGTTGATTTCCACAGATGAACAAAGAAAAGAAAGACTTATATCATCAGCACAAAATTTCCACTTGTCAACAGAAGCAGGACAGTAATTCATTTTTGCAATGGAAACCAATGTACTGATCATTTAAGAAGCTGAGCTCATGAATACGTGATAGATTTTGTATATTTTCCATTTTTTTCCTGGCCTTACCCCACCCACCACTGTCTGAATTCAAATAACTTGAAATGGACTTCTTACATATGTATATGCTTTTACATCTGTTGGGATTTTTTAAGTGAATATTTGAAAACATTTCATCCATCAGTTGAAATATACTCTTTCCTGACAGAAAACATCATATGACAAAGGACAACTCCTATTTGAGAAGATATAGTAGTTAAATATACAGTTTTACTATGTCTGTGATGTAACATTAAAGCACAATATTGAGATCTTTCAGATTAACTGAGATAAAGCTTTAGATCTCCCTGTAAACTTTTCAAGAAATTTTAAAAGGATAAACCTAAGCATGGGTAATGCTTTAGATTTCAAAAAAGTTCTTTCTTCTAGATCACCACTTATAAGTGACTTAAGGTAGACATGTCTTGACTTTTACCTATATTTCTATTTCATTATTTTTACAAAGTTATTTCCATTTCATATTTACTATATATTTATCTTCATTCTTCATGCTTAAATGCATTGTACTGCTCCCTGTTACCTACAAGAAAAAGGTAGAAGAATAAAAACTGTCACTACAAAAACTTCAGCCATCTCTCAATTGACAAACATTCACATCTTCAATTTTGCACTTCATTAATGTTCCAGGTGGTGTTAATGGGCCTTCTGATGTGTGCACAGATCTTGCATGGTTGGCTTTAATCCCTCACCTACACGTTTGCAACTGTGGCCCAAGAAACGTCTAACACAGATCAAGTATAAAAAAGCTTTTGTTCCCAGATCATAAGAATCAGTCACGAAAAAAAGAGTCGGCTCTAATCCTATCCAAGAAATTAGAACTTTAAAATACTCTTTTTTCTAAGGGTCTGCAGTATCTTCCCCACTTGTTCAGGGAAGGGAGACTTTTACTGGAATGAAATAAAATGCGGTTAATGTTGTGTGACACCTGAGAGATTGGGGTTAACCGGACAAGTCGAATAGCTCCAGTGGCTGAGGGGCAGGAGACTCTGGGAATTCGAGGGAAGACAAAAGTTACAGAGCACAGGTCTCCCACATGTGAGGTACCTCACCTGCTCTCGAAGGTTCATTCCCCTCTGCAGATTTTAGTATGTTGCTAGATGCTTAAGTTAAGCAATGAAATAAATCTTCATGCCAGTGGTGCAATTCACTAGCTACAAAAACTTCAAAAATCTATCTAGAAATCAAACAGATACAGCTAGGAATGTCCTAAACTGTTGATGATGTGATTTTATCCTTTTTATCAGTATCAAAACCTAAATACTGTATTTTGTTTAATGGAAAGGTATTTAAATTCGGTTTGCATTGGTTCTCTGTTATTAAGTCTAACCAGATAATTAAATATAATATTTTTGCAAATAAAAGCTGAGGCAAAAGGCTTACCTACCCAGGATAAACTGTAAGAGCTGTGAAAGAGTTATTAACACAACATACCAACATGCTATTCCTACAGATTTTTACCCCATAAAGTAAACTTTTGTATAAGAAATGTATTTGAGATACCATATGACTACTTCCTTTCTAGCAACAAACATAACGTACTCTTTCAGGATCAGGCATGAAGTACACCTGCCATTTTATTCAAATTAGCACAGCATCATCTAAATTGTGTTAACCCATCTGTCACTAAAATTTAGGGCTATGTTATCAACATCGTGTGTTTGAAGTTATGCATGCAAATTCCTGCAATTCAAAATGATCCAATGCGCAGAAGAATATTAAAGTATTAAATATCATCAATGTGGCAGTCTTATGTACCTAAAGTGCCACAGACCTCTCAGACTTTTTCTTCAAACCTTAAGAAACAAGAACTAAGAAACATTTCACAGAGTAGTCAAATAAATTAAAAACCCCACTTTTTTTTTTTTTCAGCATGAAACTGTAACTGCCATTCCCACATCCAAGACTTGCTAAGTCAGGTAATTAATACAAAGTGTAATAATGTTTGTAATAGCTGAAACAAAACCATCTGTTTTAAGAATACAAGCTCTTGCTGTAGCCTGGTCTCATAAAACACTTAAAACTTATATTTGGCAACCACCAAAGCACAATGAAAAGCACCCTAAACTTTTACATATAAAAGAAGGATGTATTCATAAATTTTTACACTCATATACATCAGAATATGCATATATTTTAATATTTCAATATATCATTCCATTCTAATGAAGAGCAAACATTTTTTGCAGCTACTACATAAGGATCATATTTTTTTAAGAGTTCTGTGCATTACTTATGCCCAGAAGGTAGAAGAAAGAAGGCAAAACCCCCCACTCCACATTTACAGTACGTATTCAAACATGTCTGGCTCTATTCAGAGAAATCTCCTCATAATGGTATTGAGACACAAATGGAGAACTTCAGTGTGAATAAATGGAGAAATGCACTGGGGGAATGTGACATTTTCCAAATGCATATAAATTGCTAGATAGGAAAGATTTTTTTTTTCCTGTAAGGAAGAAATAAATATATGAGATTATTGGTAAACATTCTGGGCATGACCTCTTTCTAGAAAAAGGTAATAGAATTTACCCCAGTCTTTTAAGAGGTGACTGAAGCTACGTAGTACTGACCAAAGTAGTCTTTTCTTATTCTGGTGGTTTTTTTTTTTTGTGGTGTTATCTGGTTGTCTTTGAAAAGTAGATGCAGTTCCTGGCTGCCAAAATACAAGGATCTAGAATAATTTTGGATGCTGTAAGGTTAGATCTCCTGCCTCCCACTCCCTGCCCAAGGGGGCAGAGGATCATTTGTGTCCTGTGATGTATTTGCCACTCTCTGCAGGCAACCTGGATAGCAAAGCCATCCAAAAAGGTACCAGCCCTGAGCTTTAAGCAAGTGACTCATATCCTGGGTGGGTGACTTGTGGAAAGCCACCCATGCCATCAGGAACTCCTCATAGCCATCTGCAAAAAGGGAAGCTGCAGCTGGCAGAGCTCAGTGCAGCCTGACCCCTGCCTTGAGGTGTCCTAGGAAGTGCAGCTTGATGGGAAGGCTGGCATTTCTGCCACTGTTGTTCCATAGTTTGTTTTGTAACTTTTAAAAATTAATTATTATTAATTTATAATATATATATTGTTTAAAGTTTCATATTAAAAGAAAAAAAAGACTAAATAAGTCTTCTTCATTTAAAATTACTGCAAATAACAGCCTAAGAATTTTGCTTCAATTGAATAACCAAAGATGTCTGACATAGTGTCCCAGAAAAACTTTCTGCAGGCTATAATCCTCTTTTGGACTAAAATCATCATAAAGCTCTCCCAATTTCTGTATGTTTATTTGATGTTTTGAAACTAAGATGTTATAAATTTTAGTAAAATATGAGTTGGTGAATAAATGCAAGGCTATTTGTTTTTTCCTCAGCATGTCTCAGTCACCAACTGCTGTGGTTTCAGGTTTTAAACTTTAGCATATTAAGCATCAGTATGACATAGCTTCTGGTTCCCTGCTGAAGTGTACTCCCTGCTTCCCAGAAAATCACTAGATGCCATTGTAGCTCACGCTGTTATGGCAGGATTTGGCTGTCAACTGGGTAAAAAACAAAAGGAAATGAAAAAGCTCAAAGCCACCTATTGCTCCCCTAATTTTCATCTGTTGATCCCTGGTACCAAATACTTCTGACTGAATGAATCTGAGTTCTGCAGAGCCAGCACACTTTCCAGATTTAGGCCCAGGTTTTAATAGTTGTAATGAAATGCATAACTTCTGCTCTGTTCCAATGAACACTTAATGCACATTTACTTTCCCAGGGTCCTGTTGTTAGGGATGATTACAAGAAAAGGATTAAAGGAGCTGACTTTTTAAAATACTCTAATAGTCCCTCAACAAGTCCACATCTTACAATAAAGAAAAAATTCAGATAAAAAATAGGAGTAAGTTTCATAGCATTGTGGCTTTTGATGTATACACTGGCTATATAGTCTGTTGGCCTTTCTGCCAGGCACTCCAAAATCAAATCAAGCCAATGCTCTAAGCAAAAGTCCCAGCAGGATTGTGGCAGGTTATTCAAGTCCCCTAATGCTGACTCATAGGGAATGTGCTTTATTTGCTGCCTGGATGTATCCTTGGACAGGGTGTGAGATCATATTGGCCTATCTTATGCCAGACTGCATTTGACTGTAAGAGTAATCCCAGCAAAATGAGAGCAATATGCACAAGATTATCAAAGCCAGATATGATGGATGGACATTTGACAAGAAGAGAAGGCGTCACCACCATGGAGGAGACATCCATAACACTCTAGTCAAAACGGCAGAATTTAGTCCACATACAGGTCCTTTATAAAGCTTTCGAGGAGTCAGTATTTAATTAACAAGTCATTAAAAGGTTTTGCTAGCTCTTTTGAAAGTGTAATGAACAAATGAAACAAAATTACCCAATAAGCAATAAAAACAAACATTTAGGCATATAGAAATATTTAAAGACAAAGGTTCAATCACTACTTATACTAAGACTAGAATTGAAATGAAATTAAGTTAAAATTGTAAAACTATTTCTGAGTACACAAAAATGTCTGACGTGTGGATTTAGCAGCACTGAGAATTATGGTTTGGGCATGTGAGGAAGGCAGAGAAGAGAATTTTGGAATAGGGATGAAAGGTAGCCATGCACATCAAAGACTATGACCTGTGATTAAAAGAAGCTTTAAAGCTAGCAGACAAATGTGACTAGCTAGGGTAATCACAGAACAATTTTTTCTTACACCTGCACTTTTGTAAAGACTTTCTACAGCACAGCAATGTCTTCTTAAACCCTCACGTCTCATGTCCTAAGTAATCTGCTTTAAAGCCCTAAAAAGAGCTTTAATGATGAGCAGTCTTTCAAAAAAAAAAAGGAATAAAATACGTATTTTACAGCCTCCATAAAGTCATTGTGCTATAGTTTTTCTTGATGCAAACTGGAAAATTTAGGTATCAACTGAAATACACCAAAAGTCAGATGAAAGTGCCTGTTCAGACAGAAAGCCAAAGAGCACATCAATATCAGACATTCTTTAAAAAATAAAAATAAATTATATTTGTCTTAAATCATTGATGGCTCATATAGTAGCAAATATGATCACTTTCCTGTTTCTTTGTCATCTCCTTTCTCCTGTCACACTGTGCTTTTCCAGACTATTCGGTTTCACGAAGCAAGAAATCATCAGCATTATACATATGCATGCAATGACTTCTTTCTGTTTTTCAACAAAACTCTCTTCAGTGGTGCCTTTAGTGTGCTGGGTTTGGCTGCAAGAGAGTCAGTTTTCATGACAGTAGTGGGTATGGGACCACTTTAGATTTGTGCTGAACACAATGCTGATAACATACAGATGTTTCTGTTATTGCTGAGCAGCTCTTGTAAGGAGCCAAGGCCTTTTCTGCTTCTGGTACCACCCCACCAGTGAGGAGGGTGGGGGAGTGCAAGGAGCTGGGAGGGGATACAAACAGGACAACTGACCCCAAGTGACCCAAGCGACATGCCAGACCATATGGAGTCATGCTCAGCACAGAAAGACATTTGTCTTTCCAATAACCATTCCATGTGATGGAGCCCTGCTTCCCTGACGATGCCTGAAGACCTGCCTGCCCTTGGGAAGCAGTGAATTATTTCCTTGTTGTGCTCTGTTTGTGTGAGCAGCTTTTGCCTTACCTGTTAAACTGTCTACATCCCAATCCACGAGTTTTCTCACTTTTACTATTACGACAACACAAGACCATAGTGACTCCTTCTCATAATGAGAAGTTACTCTATTTTGTTTTTAACAGAGATCTTTAAATATTAATTAAAAGAAAGTTTAAAAAACATCAACAACATATTTTTAATCAAACACTGTGAGTTAGCATTGTTTTCCAAATTACACACCTTTGAATGTGTAAGTTTTGAATGCACAGCTGATCATCTGGATCTTATAACTCATTTTGTAGCATCAGTGTGAGACAGACAATGCTAATGATGTAATTAATGAATTGGATCTCTCTGGAGAAAACGAACACTGCAATATGCAAAGCATAGAACCTAAGTAAGGCCTTAAGCAGATAACTGAAGGGTCTTTTTATTCTTCTCTGTACATGAAATTCATCTGATTCTAAATACAGACTCTGAGACTGGATGAAACTGAATGCACACCTAAGGAATCAGCAGAGCCTAGTTCCATCCAGGTGCACTCCTATGGCCTGACAGAACGCCCTGCAAGTCAACAGAGTTTATTGCTTACATGATATGTTTCCAATATTTAGTCAAATTTTTCTCTCAGCACACCATGGAAGGAACTGAGCACAAGACTATTGCCTCTCCTGTGCCTGTGGTTTCATCCTCTTCTGGCTCATCAGCCTGCTGGAATTCCAGAGCTGCACATAAGAGATTTTGAAGACCTCCCCTCCTCTGTACAACAGCAGACTCCTGCTACAGAAGTCACTCATTTCCATTTCACACTACACCAAATTGGTTGCCACAAACAGCACATACTATGGTATGTGAGCAATGCTTTTCCTTTCTTTCAATCTTATTGTAACAGTGACTTGTAAAACAAAAAATAGGAAAAATTTTATATAAAACAGCTCTCTTTAGGTGTCTTATGGTACTTCAGGACAAAAAATTAAAAAATAAAGTTCTAAAGATGAAAAATATTAAACACCTGATTAAGTTGCTTTACCAAGGAAGGTGAAAGTTTCAAAGTTTTTCTCCTTTCCTTGGGTAAAGTCTCTAAATGGAAATTACTTGTCTGAAGATGAATTTTTTAATAGTTTTCTTTTAATCTATAATAGCATTACCTTTAACAAGTAGTCCTACTACAGTTTTGCTGTTTTTCCCTTCTGCTTATAGCATTTTTTGTCCAGAAGTAATTTTTAACTTTCCTTCAGGCAATATTTTCTGCCAATTGCATTTTCATCTGATGAAAATGTTAAAAAATCAAGTTTAGTTTTAAGGTTGTTGACAACAGGAAACACTTTCCATTATAAGATACCTGCCAATGTAGAAGAAGATAATAAAACTTGAATCATCTATCCTTTTTCTCTCCCAATTCTATAAGTTAGGCAGAAGCATGAAATGAATTAGAACAATTAAATTCTCCTATATAAGTCCCCACAGAACAGACACTAGACCTATTGCCATAACATCTGCAGATTAATAGCACAATAATTCCTACCAAAAACTTTCCATCCCTTAGTATCTCAGGGAATATCTGTTTGCAGCTCACTAGCCCTAGACCTGTAATGCCATTTCACTACTGGCTGCAGTTCAGTCATTTAGCATAGGAAGATGAACCAACCTATTGCTAACCTGTCACATGTATTGTGTCTCTTCAACTGTACAATTTAATCCATCAGCTCAAATTTAGCATCTGCACACTGCTTTCAATAATCAAGAAACTGAAGATAAAATATAAAAAGCATCATTTAATGCCACTACTATTTTACAAGACCCGGTAGGGTGAAAACTCTATTTAAGAGAGAATTGTCAATTTTCAAAATACATTGTTTAGAGATGGTGGAGGAACAGCAGCAGAACTGCAATAGTACCACACAGCAGAACTGTCAGCCCTGCTTAGCTGCACTTCAAAGCACTCCAGGAGCCAAGACAAAGTGCACTCCCCTCTGCACACACCTGCCGTGTTTAAAAAACACATTAAGTTTTCTATGTCACTAAATTTTAGAATTTTACCAAGCTGGATGAACATTATGCAAACACTGTAGACTTACAGTATATGTTCTTAGAAGGTTAAGCCCTATTGAGAAGTACATATTTAGCTGTGTATACACATACACAATTACAAAATAGGTAATCTGAGCACCAAATTAAGTTGCATACTGAATAGGGAGACTAGTCCTTCCTGTACAGTAAGCAATTTTCATTCTGTGCTAGAGAAAAATATAAAAGGAAAATAAATGTATAACAGACAGTTCTACTGAAATCATTCAATGACCAAAAAAAATGCAACAAAAATAACTGATGGCAATGCTTCAGGTGTAGTGAAATTAGTTCTAACAGGACCCAATTCTCAAAAAAAAAAAAAAATCCTGGGATATTTATGGTATCTTTGTTACCCTGTAACAAATAAATAAAATTTTTAGAAAAGGTAAAAACTGTGGAAATGGTGTGTCTTGGCTATGCATATTCTGTCAGCCTTTGAAGAGTAGCTCTCCCTGGCTATCCCAGCAGACACATTTCCTGAAGCACAGGCTGCCCTCTCGCTTCCCCTGCTTCAGAAGGGAGCGGGACACAGCAGTCATTGGAAAGGCTCGCCGGGGTTCCTGAGCACAAGGATGTGTCCCTACCTCCCCTCTGGCAGCTGTAGGTACTGAAAGCTCGAACTTCTGCTGACTTCTGTCCACTGTAGCAGAGAGAACATATCTTATTCCCCATTAGGAATCTTCATCCACCCTCTCCTGCAGATGAAGTGGGTGTTGTCATGGAAGCCCCCCACAACTGCAGTAGTAAAGAAATGAGATGTGAGATGGCAAGCAGGACATGGGCAGATGAAAAATTTGTGCTAGGAACCACAGCAAGATTTTTTACTAATTGGCAACTTTTCCAGATAAGGTTTCTTTTTAGTATGTATTGAGGCAAAAAAAAAAAAAGTACTTTTGATATCTTGAACAGTAAATATCATCTATGGGCTGAAACACACTTTTCACTAGGCTACTTAACTGATAGTTAGTGACTGCCCTCAGCCTGTGTACCTATGGCAAAATAGGCAGGCAGGCACTAATAACTCCTCTCTCTCCTCCACCCTCTTAACTTTTTCATGTTTTTCACAGGTTTCTCTTTTTCTCTCTCTGTGTTTCTTTCACAATCCTTTTTAAGTGGAAGGTAAACTAAATAATGTTTGAGTTAGATGTTTGAATCCACTTTGTTAAATTTACTTGGAAATCAGGCATAACAAGTTTGACCCACTTTAGTCACTGCTGTTGGACTATGATTTCACAGTGGACAAGCATAAGAGCAAAGAATATTTACTTAAAACGAAGTAATCCCTTTAGAGTTTTCTCCTTCTAGCAATAAGGAGGGTGTACACCTGGGCAGGACAATGACCACTTAATGGAAAAATAAATATAAAAATGACTGTTCTGAGAAAGAATATCTAGCAACCTGTCACTGAGAATACTTGTCCACCAAGAAATGCCCATGTCCTTCCTGATGCTTTCATTCCAGCCACAAGTCACACACCCAGATCCAATTTAGGACTGCTCTCCCTAAGGAAAACGCTCATACAATTGGTGTGCTTTTCCCATGTTGCTACATCTCAGGTGCCCCGCACAGAGGGGCAAGCCCCTTTGCCAGTCTGGGGCAGCCACCAGGGTAAAATCACTCAGGTGAGAATATTAGCATTAGAGGACTTGGCATATGGCATTTGTGGGAAGAATTACTAACGCTTTGTAGGATGCCTGAAATATTAACAGTAAGCAAGAATGACAAGCATGACAGTGAGCAGGCAGGGGAAGCCAAGTGTGTAGCCTTGACTGAAAGCTCAAACCGCAGTAGGGAGGGGATTTAAGGCTCCTCCTCCAGTTCAGAGGACCCTACTGATGCCAAATTCAGATCCCTGTGTGGGCACTGTGTCTACGCCCCTGTGTCAGGTTGTTTTGCTCTGTCAGAGAAAAGATAATGAAACCACAGGCTAATAACTTGGGGTTCATTTAATGCTTCTGTAGTAGCTGGAATATATCAGGAAAATGTAGCACCCTCTCTGATCTGCCTGCTCCCGGGGTGACAGCCCAGGATTACACTCAATTACTTTAGGTCTTTGTTATACAGCAAATGGAAAGGATGGAAATTAAAGCTGCACTCCAATTAGATATAAAAGTAATTCCAATTTATTAAATTATTGCAGACCACACAGTTCTTGTGAAGGTACTTCTGAAGAGTGTGTCTTACTAAATCTCTTAAAATATATTGATTTTGCCAGCTTTAGCCCACATGGCAGCTCTTCCATTCAGTAACCAAACTGTTTCATGTAGAGATTAACCCAGTGATCCCACACTTGAAAGGGATCGCTGCAGGACTTCATTCATATTCTAACACCACCATTCTATTGGGAAAGGCTAATTAATCCACAGTAATAGCACGGTGATGAAACCTGAAACCTGAAGGAACTGCTGAAAGATGGCTCTGCTAAGATACTTCAGTCAAAACAGCAAATTTTATATGTATGTTATAAATAAGTACTACGCAATCCTATAGGACCAGCAAAATTGTGCAAAATGAATGACTAAATCATTAGCTGGATATCATATTCATAATTGACTGCTAATTGTGTCACTTTTGGCATGTTGTTTGTGTTATAACACTGATCTCTATGTAAGAGGCAACAATCTGCAACAGCTAACTAGGATTTTTGTATGTTAATTAAATTGATGAAGAAATTTTTTCTTTACCTTATCACTGGAAGTCAAAAGATTCTTTAAAAAAATTCCTAAGTGTTAACGGCTGTTTCAAGAGAATACAGTCCTCAGATGAGCTTTTATTTTTGATTTACGACTTTACAAAGAGGTATGCAAGTTCTGAGTGAACATAATTGTAAAATTGCGCTTTGAAGTCATGTAGCAGTTAATAATTGTTGGAATTATTTGTTATACACTTTTTGTGAAATACAATTTAAAATACATGCACATATGCCTGAAATTCCTAATATCAGACTTGGGCAACAAACTTGGAGAGAATTACTAAGATACCTAGGTTTTGCACAAATTAGTTATCTCAGCAAATACAAATTTCCACCTGAAAATATAATTATTCTTAATTTGGGGACCTAATGCAACACAAAACATTTACCTTATTAATATTTTAGAAAATTGATTCAGATTGCTTTTATTTGCCATTTTTTGTTCTTGATACTAACTGGAATAGGTTTCAGTTCATATTTGCCCTATACCACATTCCCCCCTTGCTAGCATAACACAGAGAATTAGACCCAGAAGTCCTATTTAGACCATCTCCTTTAAACAACCAGTTTCTGCACAGTTCAGAGCATTGCCAGGGACCCAAATGTTTCAAAGTATTACTGGAAAGAGAGATTTCTCCAGGATTAGAGTTTAGAGTGCCCTGGGTGAGAGAGTGAAAGTACTCCCAGGTGGTAAACACCCAAGTAACTTGGGCATTCACCACTACAAGTGTTATTAAACTGCATTTCTCTAAGTCAGACTCTTAACAGCCCTTAGAAGCTAGAAATTTTAGGAGGCTAAAAGTACATACTGAGGCATCTGTCCTGAACAGTCTCTCCTTTCTGGCTTGTGAACAGGTAGGAAAAGAACTTCAAATATTTTCCTGCATTTAAACAGTCCACCTGCTATTTTCTTCTGCAGTGCCTAATCACATATTTGTATATAGCCTACTAGAATTAAGCAATACCATGTTTATCTAAAATTGCCCACAAGAGAAGCAGGACAAACATCTTTACACCTCCAACTTCTTGACAAGAGCTGCTGCAAATAACCACGTCAGAACCTGTGCCACAGATTTCCAGCGAGTGAGAAATATTTGTCAGAGAAACAGGCTACCTAAAGGTCACTTCACCTCTCTCCACCTCTCTCACATTTGCTTCTCTGTTCAGGAGAATTTTAGTTTAAGATCTTCAAGTTCAGTCTACAAATGAAATTCTGCATGGAACTCAGACGAGGAGGCATGTGAGTGACTCTGCAGAGCCTGTTTGCCAAAGCAGTGACTTTCAGAGAGCTCTGATGGAGCACACACAGCTCGGCCGGTGGCACCGCACGGGGCTCTGCACTTGAGCAGAAATCAGTGGGCTGTCGGAAATAACAGTACGGGCCAGAAGAAACAGCTTTCTGTGAATAATTTGAGTTTAGACATTCTTCCTTTCACCAGATGAGACTCAGAGATGATACCAACTCATTCTTGCATTTGAAAATCCAGCACGGATGATTAGACGCAGCAGTTATTTGACCGAAGAACAGTGTGCGGCCCAAAAATACAAAGGGACTTTGAGGTGAAGAGCAGCAATGGGAAACAGGAGCTGGAATTCCAAGAACCAAAAAAGCAGTGCTTGGGAAATGACACTGTATACTTGCTATAAGCCTGACAAGGTGTGACTTTACACTGGCAAATAATTAAGATTATTGCATTCTTACAGGTGATTAAAGTGAGACCAGAAAGTGAAAGCTGCTGCTAAGGTGGTAGAAAAAATTCTCATTAAAATCTTGTCCTCTGTAGCACAGCCTAGATCTGTCAGGCTAAGTTTATAAAATTAGGGAATAATAAATAAATGCTTCAATAAACAGATAATTGCCTTATTCCTGTTCTGAGACAGTGCACTCAGCCACACTGTCTTTTAAACAACATTTAAATAATCCTTCTAGAAACCCTAAAAATAAACAAATACTATTTATCTCTTCTCCAAAGCAGGAAACTGAAATAATGAGATTAAAATATTTTTCCAAAGCTACTATTCAAGCCATTTGCAAATAGGATTAGATCTCAAGATCCTAGACCAGCCTTCTGCACACTAGAATATATGAACTCTTTATTAAGAGTATTCTTTGGGGAATAGTTTCTCTAACACAAGAATTAACAAAAATATCACTTCACTTTGTCTAAATGTGTATGTTAGACTGTGAATGTAATAGTAAAAACAATCAATGCATTTTACTGATCGAGATTGGTTTATATTCTGATTAAAAAATCTGATTAAATGGCTGCACACACTGTGGATCAAAGAAACACTTCATACAAATGACAGAGCAGGGGCAGATACACAGACTATTCTTCACAGCACCAAATGCAGCACTTGGTTTCTCACCTGTACAAGCTTTTTTCAATGGATAACATTAAAACAGTAAAGAAGGTGAGATTTTTTACCTTCCAGTTCTTCTTGATTTGTAGTTATGATTCACTATAATCCAGAAATTAATATTAGTTACAGGGAGAAAAAGCGAAGAAGAGAGAGATGCCTATCATGGTGTTCTGAGGCTTAATTAATAGTTGCAAAGCTCTTTGAGCTTCTTTGATGAAAGAAGCCATAGAGGGCAAAGCACTATCTTATTATTATTTTTATTATTATTAATTAGTTTTCTATTGAATTCATTGTGTCAATATAAGAATTGTTGAACCCACTTGCTTCACCAATTGTACTGTGCTCTTTACAAGTACTCTTCAGAAGCTTCATTGTGGTGATTGAGAATAACGAGGAGGAAATAAAACAGGATAAATAAGTCTACTTACAAGTTACAGACACAAGTTTGAAACAAGCATTTTATGTACCGATCCGGAAAAAAATTGTTGCCATGGCAATGATTACATCTGATTACACACTATTTTCTTAGAAGCTGATATAACTGTTCCTTTCAACACTGAGCTTCTCTATGCTTGTGTATTGTTCGAAAAAAAACCAAACCAAAACAAATATTTCTTTTAGAAGTTTTCTTATGTATTCCAGTTATCACTCTGTGACCTCCCCTGACACACTGCCATTGGTAAGCACGATCAGGTGCTGCACTTGGAGCTGTGGTCACAAGGCTCCCAGAAGCGGCAGCGCTGGTGGCCCAGCGTCCCTTCCCCTCCCTCTTCCCCGCTATGGAGACTTGTGAACTGCTGTTCCTGGCTGCTTGTGAACCATTTCCTGCCCCTCCATGGAAACTGGGCACCTCTCTTCTCCCACAAGGGCTGATGTATACAAGCAATACAAATTTTTACTCCTAATTAAAGTCTAAACCAGTCGACATCAAGCTAATCATTGAAAAGTAAACCCATAGTTAGAATTAATCTGGAATTCAGTCAATTTTGACTTCATATTTAAGAGTTAGGGTTACCTGTTTTGGTGTCTGCACACTTAATTTTTAACACTTCTTTACTCCATCTTTTCTGTAAAGACAGAAATTTTAATTAAAAATATTAATTTAAAAATTCTCCCTCATTATTTCTCTTTTCCATTAAAAATAGAAATTAATCTTGCCACAGCTAAGCCCATTTTGAAATCTATGGGAAATAAATATTTTTAGCTCACTGCTATTTTATGTGCTTGCATTAACTTCAGCTATGAAACCTGAAATTTCTATGAATCTTTATAATTGGTTTTTTTTTAAAATATCTATTACTGGTTTTTATTGCTGCTGAAGATAAAGTCCTGGTTTCCAGCTTATGCAAACCAGCATAGTTCCAGTGGAAGTTCATCTTCCAATACTGAAAAATCAAGTTTCTGGACACCAAATTCAAAATTTTTTTAGCTGTGTGTGATTTACCAGCAAGAGAAAGTTCTCCCTCCTGTGCATAGGGATATTCGAAGGCTGTGTTTCCATTTAGAAAAACCACGGTTATACACTTCAGGAAGTGTGCACTGATTTATTTCCCCAGTCAAGGATACTGAAGAGCAGAGACTCTATAGAAGAAAAGTGCTTTTTCAAGGGTCACCACAGCAGCCCCTCTTGTGCCAATCATTCGCTTCTATCAGTCACTGTTCCCACAGTCATTTCTTTACATGAGACAGTGTTCCTGTTAGACATCAAGCTTGCCTCTATTGCACTGATTTGCTTATAGCTCACACTTCCCCCTTTCCCCTCCCCCTAGTCATGTCAGAAACAAGCTGCATTATTTTTCTCTTTGTAAAGACATCATTGAGTTTTCACTCAGCCTTTAACAAGGTTATACTCTCATTAAGAATTAAGTATGTTTTTCCACCAACAGATTTGACCGCTGCAACATATTCATTTTTTTAATATAATGCTGTTTTTAAAAAGGAAGGCAAAGCTAAAATCATTATTATGAAAATTAGACTAGCATTTGGAAAGAAAAGACAAGCTCTTTCACAGCAAACAAAGAGATTCGTATTAACACATCTCTATAGCCAGCCAAGTCCTTTGATTGTGTTTTTTTTAAGCAGTCATTTTCTTTTATTTATAAATTTGGGGTTATAATGAAATTTGGCAATTGAGTAGGTTACATTTTTAAAAAGAGCTGCCAATAGGAATGACAGAGAGAGCACTGAAAGCTACTATGTGAAATTAATAAACACTGTGGAGAATATCTAGAATCTTTTATTCTTTGGAAGTTTGCATAAATCTTGGAAACCAAGGGAATACCTGTCATTGCAGGCTGGAGAGCTGTGTGGTGATGTCCAAGCTGCTCTGCCCACAGAGCTCAGGTACAGACTCCTCTGCAGACACATCCTGCAGTTTCCTGCTTCACCAGAACGTGGCACCTGACTTATCGGCACGTCACTGGGGGCTGCTCTGCTCAGACACAGGGATGTGCTCATACACAGCTCACACTTGGCAATTTTACCTCAGAAATGTCTGCAAGCCTCTGCATTGCATTATAGACATGCTAAGGTGTTAAAGTGTTATGTTCCTTGTTCACATTGATTTCGTAACTCTGACTTTCTTGATTTTCAAGGAAAATTCATTAGGACCAATCTCATTTGTTTCTTCCCATTGACTACCAAAGGTGCTAAATCAGTCTATAAAATGTTTCTCAGTTTTGTTACCTAGCATGTTTTATGATTGCAATAATTGCAAGATTTAATTCTTTAATCTTCCACACATCATCTCAATGAATTCACTTTATTAGGCGTAAACTGCTTTTGTATTGAAAAACCCTGAAAAATATCTGAATAGACTTGAAATATCAAATCTGATTACATAATTGCAGATAACATAATAATAGCTATACCATTCAAGAATATATCCTATCAGAATGTTTTCATTCTCTAAATGAAGGATGAGAGCAAATGTATATCTTAATTAACCATTTGATCCATGTCTTTATAGGTTTAAAGACCTGTCTCATTGCTTTAAAGCCTAACACGAGCATTTCTAACAATTAAAAACGTGGACAAACAAGATTCTTGAGGTTGCTCTTTCTTTTAATCCCTGAAAGCTGAATGGTGCAATCCTCAAAGATCCTTACCAAATGGAAATACTGTACTTAGAATTTGAAAAATTTTTCACCACAGTGCAGATTTCTGGCTCCTGTCCAAGTAATGTTCCCTTCTCCTCAGCCTACTTCTCAACCCTTGTAGTTGTTCTTAGCAACTGATGATATCATCTGACCTTTCCCTCTATTCTCACTCTCTGAGGGTATGTTCATATTTGGAAATGAATATACTATTGAACAGGATCTGATGTTTAATTCTGAAATATTAATCTTAAAAGAAGAGAATGTGCACTGCCTGGCCCAAAATGGATGACATGTCTCACTAGGGTGCCTTATATATAGAAAGTATCAACATAAACATGCAGCCAAGAGGTCAATTACTCTAATTCAAATAATATAATCCTGTACTTCATCTACTTGGGTATTTTTCAAGGACACTAAGCCTGATGAACAGGAATGTTTAATGGAATTCCCTAGTGCTTAATTTTTTTTGCTGAAATTATTGTAAATTTAGAGATTGGTGTTTCCTGCAATGCAAGAAGCTGACACAGGAGTGACCCCTCAGGATTAAGTGAGTCTCCTGCATAGTCTGTCCTGTCTTGGAAGGTGGTCAATTAATGTTGTCAGAGAAAAACTTTAAAGCCAGAGCAGACCTACAGGTTACTTTTCTAGTGTGTCTCCCCAGCTTCAAAATTTGCATTTCAGAGACTTCCTCAGGCAAAAGTGATATGTGTACATTTAAGAGCTAGATGACTTGCTGTATATATCATAGCATATGTACTTTGCTCTTGTTGCTGTTTGCTACATTACTATTCAAATTACTGTAAGGCTTTCTTCCACACTGATGTCTTAGATACTGCCACTTTGCAATCACTAACAAAATACTCAGAAGGCGTAAGTATAAACACTTCACATTCCCCTCCCATTCCTGCTTTGAAACAAATTTAAGCTTAGCAATAAAAGCTAACACAAAAGAAAATGAAATAACTTAATTGTGGAAACTTACTTGGATTTTTTTTTCACTTTCAAAGAAGCATTTATACCTCTTCCAAATTTAGACATTCAGAAGTCCCTAGTTATTTTCATTATTGTTTGAATTTTGTTGGTAATCTCCATTACACTGGATATTGGCTGGTTTGGCCAAATGGATTTTTTTCATTGCCTTTTTTTAATTCAAGTAATTGAAATACATATGTGGCTTCCCCCCCATACACACACCCTTGTCTCTCCAATTTCTTTTTGTCTAACTGAATCACCTTTCCTAATATTCTTTAGAAAAAAAAATCACTTCATGGAATTCACATTCTCTAAAGCAGTCTTATGTTGACAGATTTATTTCATTGAGTCTCTAAACACATTATTCCTTTACGGATGCTAAGTATATTGTTTCATAGGCCATTTACCGTTATAGTTATGGACATTTTAGGACTATTGAAGTATTAAAATACTAGATCTTAAGCTTTATGCACTGTAAGTCTAAAGATAAATAAAGAAGTTGAATAAGTGTATATACATTCACCTCTGCACACTACATAAAGGCATGCACCAGCATGAGGTGGTATAAAGATTTTATCAGCACAAATTTAGAATAATTTCATTAATTCTGAGTGGTGAAGGCCAAAAATTAATTACATCTGTCACCTATGAAGACCCATACAACGCCAGTAAACGGTATTATGGGAAAGTTTTGCAGAAATTAATAAACTTTATTAATACTGTTTTCTTGATAACACTTTGCACTTGAGGTTGACACTTGAAAATAAAAAAAATAATAAATTTCAGACACAGTCAAGATGGGCGGCTATCTGTTTACATCACAAAGCGTGATTTTATTTTTTAATAACTTTTTATGCATTAATGAAATGTTAGCTTTCTAATGGCAACTTAGTACAAAAACAGGTAGGTATATTTTATTTCTAGCTTGGCAAAATTTTTCAGGACTGCTGCAAAGCAGATGTATGTATCTCACATTATTCTGCCTACATCTTGAGCACCTAGGAAAACCCAAAAGACACATCAACACTGCAGTCACTTCTGTGTCTAGAACAAACTTAGCACAGCAGATTTGTCAGTGCTGCTCGTTGAGATGACATTGGCAACACAGCCATGGCAGCACAGGAGAGGGGCTCATCAGAGGCTGACTTTCATTGAATGTTCTTGTGATAGCACAACTTGGCCTAGATAAGCAAGTTTAAAGCCAGCTTCAGGCACAAAAGTGCAGGGCATCCCTTCACACTTGTCACTCTTGGCTGTCCAGATGGTAACAGGAAAACTTTATAACCATCCAAAATCAGAACCAATTCTCTACCACGTGATCTGTCATGTGGCAACAACTCCACAACAATGATTTACATTTCTGTCTTTGCCAAGACACTTTAAATAAGAAACTCTACTTACACAGAAGCTCCAGGGCACCCTGCTGCAAGCCTTTCTGGTAGAAATCACTGCACACCTGTATTCCATTTTCTACATAGGGGAGCACACACACACAAAAAATCCAACTGTAAGTTTAGAGTAGGGTCAGTAATTTTAAAGCCTTCAAACTGGCATGGGTCAAATTATCTTGTGGTTTCTTTTGTCATCCATTACACTTTCTGGAAGTGGTTATCATCTAAAGTACTATGGGGAACATTCCCCTGAGAGGCATTCTCCAGAGCAGAGGGCAGGCTGCTCTCCATCAAAGCCCACAGCTATGAAATATACTATACTATTGCAGAGCACAATGAGACAGAGTCTTCACTGAAGCCCCAGTGTAAAATTAATGTTTTTAAATAGACATCTATCCATTAAATCACCAGCCAGATAGCTCCATTTTCTTATAGAAACAACTTAAATTAATCCTATTTGAAGGAGCATTTAGTGTAACAAAAAGGAAAAAAGAGAATGGCATTTACTTTTTTATTTATCTCATTTTCAATATAGATAAAGCTCACAGGAATACCCATAGTTACTACAAGAAAGCACTTCTCAATGTAACTACCTAGCAGTTGCTCTCATTACATTACATTTTAAATATTTGAGATTAAATTCTCCCTCCAAATGTCATTTTAAAATAGTTTTAGAAAAGTAATTCCTCCATTTTTGAGATGGGTCATTTTTCAAATATGAAAAATAAATTGGTTGTGAGAAAGCTTAAGAGCTACATGATTTGCAATGGGATTTTGCAAGTTTGGTAGTAACTTGACTTTTAGGACACCGCACTGGAGTTAGAATATGCTTGCTACCAATCAGTCCTAACTGAACCGTAAGGTTCTGAATTATTATCTGTGCATGCTCTTGAAAGGCGACATCAGAATCCCCTAAAAATTTAATCTGTGCTGAGCAACCTCTTCCCTTTAATAGAAGTGCCTAGCTTTAATTTCTTCTTTTTTTTCCTTTAGCATTAGAAAAAAATATGATCTTGGTAAGCAGCAACTACATAATAATAGAGAAGAAATATGCCTTTTAAATTTCTTACAGAGAGAGACCCTCATACAAGTAAGAAATGTAGCTTATTTGGATTACATCTGTAGTCTATCTTCTTAAAACAGATCAGAGGCTTTCCCTGATTCAGAGCAAGTCAGGTCATAAAAATAGCTACCATCACTTCTCACTTACCTAGCAATACAATTTACCTCTGCAAACCCTTCCAGCTACTTTCATTATTAACAAACTAGCTCAGTGCTACTGCAGATGTACAGGTGCCATGTGAGGTTTTTGTTATTTTTTCTTTTTATATTTGGGTTCAGACAGAGAGCTGATATTAAACTATTGCATATTTAAAAGATAGGACCAAAATAGAGAAATTTAAGATTGATCTGAACTTCTCTCTATTCCTAGAGAGTATTAGTTCAATTTAACCCAGCTACTAGCTTTTTATTTTAAAAAAATCCCACTGTAACCATAAAATTAAATCTTTATTAATTATATAATCTTTCCTGTTTATATTGTAACTGAACCAAAACTACATCCAGTGGTACAAAATACAGCTCTACTGTCCATGGCAAGATGGATTTTAAGGGCACTTCTGAGAGTTATAAATATTTGTGTGCACTCTAAGTCTGGGTCATCTAGCCCAGAGAAGGATTTGTGTGGCAGACAAGGCCACCATCGAATACTTCCCCAGTCATCCTTTCCCTCAAAGGGGAAGCGAGGGAGTCCTGATCTATTGCAATTCCTGGATTGCTCAGGCACAGTGGGGCAAGTAAGGAGTCTTCTCTCCATTAACATTTTATTTACTGTCCTGGGAAAATAATGTTTCCCTGTTAGAAATTGATTTAAAAGTGTATCAGGAGATTTTAAAGAGAAAGAGCTGCAAAGAACTCACTGCTGTTACAAGCTTTATTATGAGCTATATTGTACTGCTACAATTCAATAATAGTTGGAGATACTATGCTGGTTTGAGGCATAAATTTCCTGTAGTGGTCTCCTGTTCAGTGCTTAGGTCAGGATCATGAAGTCAGACATTCTATAAACAGTTATTATAAAAGTATTAGCCTTTCTGGGTCTCAAAAAGAAGAGAAAAACAACTCTAAACTATAAGTTATTTTCCTGGCTTAGTAAATCACAGACAGGGTTTTGGTTTTACTGAGATGTAGCTCAGCAAGGTATTCCACATTTAATCTGCTCCAGTCTTGTCATTACTTGTCCTTATGTCACTTTTTCTAAAGTTGCAGCAGACACATTTGCTAGCACAGGTGTATGCAAAGCTATGCCATTTATCTTTAAACACAATAGCACTGATTTGGCCCGTCAAGAGCAGGCAGGATAGACTATAACAGAGGGAATTACAGTCTCACTCTGGGAAAAGTTTGATGATGTTTTTTCCCCACTGTCACCTTCAAAATACCACCCAAGGCAAAGTTCCTGTACAAATTATATCTACACTAGAGGTCCTCCTTTGGAGAGCAGGAGTGACCTGCTGAGTTGGGGTACCTGGTGTCCCCCTTCCTGGCAGATGGTCAGGTCCCTCTCCACTCTGTGGGGCACAGTGAGTCCAAGCCAGCCCCTGCTGACGTGCTCAAGGTTCAGGCTGCAGCCCCTGAGCTGGTGCAGAGACTTCTCCTCACACCATTTCAAAAAGGGCAGACACATGGAGACGATGAAAGGTACACAATTTGGGAAGGCAGAATTAGAATCAGAGTAAATCTAGGAGCCATGTAACCTTGTCATTGTGATTCTGCTCCCAAGCAATTTCCTATGGTCTAAACTGAAACTCTGAGCAGCTACTCAGGCAAAGTGTGGCTGCCTGGGTCTATTAGGTGCTAGATGGGGACCAAGGAACAATAAGCACATTTCTGGTTCACCTGAATGGCTCCATGACCTTTTCAAGGAACTTTACTGCATTTTACATCCATTTGATATCCTACATTTTCATCCATTTGGTCTCTTTAGACTATTTACTCTTTAAGCAGGGGCTGTTCCAGGAAGCTGAATGGTTTTTAATGTGTGGTACTATGTATAAAGGGCTTCCCAGCGTTTTTCTGAACTAATAGAGAGCCAAACAATTAACAGCATTGTGTCATGATCAGTAAAATATTAACAGCATTATATCACAATCAGTAAAATATTTAAAGACAAAAAATATTTACATTTTGGAACTCACTCCAATCTTTCATATTGGTTTCAAATTGTCCCACCCAGTAATAAGAAAATGCCCATAGTTCTTGAATGGCACCTTTTACTGTTTACGAACATTGAGAATGGTTGTTCTGTCCTTGAAGACACTTAAAATCTACACAGAAGGGTAAATATTTAGTCCAGTGCATGGGGATTTAGCTGTGTGATTTCCATTTGCATTAATAAATACAAATATTTACAGTATATTTCTCCCAGAATATTTATGCTCAGATTTGGCGGAATAAGAGAGTCATGGGGAATAAAGTATCAAAAAAGTACTCTTCCATTGAGAATATTCTCCAATATCTAATGCAAATAAATGCCCAACAGGAAAGACCTTAGCCTAAGAGTGTACTGCAGTGCTTTGCAATACAAGTATTTCTCTGTGTTAAAAAAGTAACACAGAGGTAACACAAGGAGGGAAAGTAGAACTTTTGCTGTTTGGGATCAGTACTTTTATACCATACAAGATCTCTTTCCTATTCACTTTCAGACAGACCAAAACTTTGCAGAAACTGCAATACAACTGACACACCTGAGCTAGTTTTAAAGTAGCTAACTCAGGTACCAATGGCAATGTATCCATGACAACACAGAATTCAGTAAAGATAGATTTCTCCTGTACAACCTCATCTCATACTGGTAGTATCCAGCTTTCTTTGCAGTTTCTATAGGCACATATTTGACTGCACTGCAGCACAACTTAGACCTCCTTAGCAGGAAATCTTCTTAGCCCATTCTAGGTGTCTAAGTTTCAAGAGTTGCCTTTTTATTGGGAAAGACAAAAAAATAGCGTCAGTAAAAACATATCTATTACTTAACTAACTTACTTTGAGCTGAGAAAGCTCAAATACATGAAAGACCAGCTCAATGTTTCAACACAGCCAGCAGTGACAATGCTATCTGAATTCTGTACATTGAGTGGTAGCTCTGGCACTTCTTCATTTGTTCACTTCACAGTTCTCAACAGCACCAACAGTTCCTGCCCCACTGTGTTGTGGTGTTGGGTTTGATGCCAGCACATTTATGTTTAGCACTAAGACAAATAGGACTCAAATTTATGCAGAGTTACAAAGTCCTGGCAAGGAGGGACCCTCCATGTCTGAGATGAAAGCTGCTCCTGGTTGTCCTAGTCAGGTGAACTTGGTTCACTAGCAAAGACTAACACCACAAGAAGCACTATTTTTCTTCTTCACATCCTTTGTAAAGATTGCCACCGTAGTCTCCCATTAGCACTTGGCAAAGCCACTTTCGAAGTCAGTCAGATCTTTGTTCTTACATGCATTTTCCTCTTAAATACTTCCCATGACAAAAATCCTGAGGGAATAATTTTTCCTTTTTCCCAGTGGAATTCACCTATTCAGTGTGCCACTATAATTTCTAACTACTAGTTCCTTTTTTATTAAATTAAAAGGTAGTGGGATTATTTTCAATTATTTGCAATTATTTGCAATCTGAACTAAAACGCAAACTGAATTAAAAATTATTATGACAGAATCTCAATCCTAGAAAAAGTGCTAAAAAAAACTAAAAGTTAAGAAATTCCCCAAATTACCCCAATCCCATCCACCAGACAGTAGCACACAGTATCGGCTGTATGCTGCCTCTCCTGCCTGTTTTGCTGACATCAGATGCATCCAGTTGACACTACAACTGCATTTAAAATAGAATGCTCATTTTGCTAGCTGTGAACAACACTTGCTGTCCAGCAGCTCTCCTAATCCACCTTTCTCAACTCTCAATTCTCCACTAGGATCAAGGATCATATAAAGCCAGCTGTACAGATAACACTGTTGTAGCCAACATGAATTCCCACAAGTCTTAAAGCTAAATTTCAATTTAACAGTTTAACAGCAAAAATCTAGGATTACAAGGATAGAGCTAATAAGCAGCTCCAAAGCACTGACCAGAAAAAAAGCAATAAAAGTCTAAAATGAACCCAGTGATTAAATGAAAGTATATATAATAAAACAAATGGTCAAGTTATTGAACTTGCAGCATAGGCAGAGCAGTTCTTCTCTTCAAGGAAACGCAGACCTTTTTTATTGGTCATTTATATTCTGTTTCCCAGAAATGACTCTTTCCCAAACTTGTATGAAAAGATCAATGTACATACATACCAGGAGTAACTGTGATTCTATACAAATTTTGCTATACAGCTTTTTTTCTAAAATCAGGTATCTTCCATTCCATTCTGTGTCCTTGCATTTCAGAGGATGTTTGAAATGCTAAGCTGGTCTTTTTGTTTTTGTTTTTTTTTTTGTCAATCCTCAGTCTGGGATGTAAGATTGCAGTTACTCTGTAACCTTTGTGCAGTTATTGTACAGATAGAACTTTTACTCAAAAACTCAATAATAATTTTTCAGAGTATGTTAGTTAACCCATGTAGCCTAGTGTGCAAAACAGATATTATGATGCTCATTTCACAGATTGGAAATCAAGGTACAGAGAATTATTGTCTTGCAGGGTACCAAACTGAAACAACAGTTATGTCAGTATTTGCAGGCTCATTCCTTTTTCAACAAATGAACTTTGCAATATGAGAGATAGAAAATTAATATTTTCCTACTAGTCAAGTGAAACAGCCACAGGGAGTGTCAGTAATTTGTTCACAGTCACTGGGAAATTCTAAAATTATTTATGCCTTTCCAAGGTTCTGCTTTCTACCAAGAGCAAAAGAGCACTCTTTTTGTTTTACATAAAGGTTAGTTCCAGAGGAGAATCTAATGCCTCTGACTTCAAAAGTATCACAATTTCATTCAAACAAAAAGAAATTCCTTTAAAAATATTACAAGTTTTTTCATAGTATTTTCCTTCAATTTGAGCACAAAAAGCACAAAAATTTTCACATTTGTTCAACATCTCCATTTTTTTCTGTGTACCCAATTAAATGTGTCTGCAATAAACATAAATAGACCTTCCATGATACTGTAAACCTTCTAGACAGCAATCTCACAGTACATCAGGTTTCCTATCATCACAAAACACCTAGCAAAGTGTGATGTTTACAGCTGCTTCTGTATTTCAAACCTTTACTTTTTGCACCTCCCACACATAACACACTTTTTGTGACTTTTCACAAGGTGAAGATCACTGATTGCTCAACACTTGGTGTACAGCACCGGACATTACCCCTTAAGAGATCATGGGACTGACACATGGGTTAATTAACCTAAAATGACAGTAACCAAGCCAATGCAACAGGAGAGTTCTGTTTTCTAATAAAATTCTTCAAGAGAATTATTTTCTTTTTTCCAGACGGTCAAGGAGTCTTGGTCTCTGTACTTAAACCTGCAAACTGCCTATCTTAAACGTTAATGCCAAAAATATTTGGCATCTGGATTGATTATTCTCTTCCATAGGGTTTACCGATCCAAGAATCCAGGTTTTAGAATCCAAGATCTTGTTGATCTATACATTGTTAGCAATGACAACTTCCTGTATTGGTATGGATTGCCTACCCAAAATGTTCAATATTTTAAACAGAGGAAAAAAAGAAAATACAATTGTCATGCAGTGTACAGGGATGGATAAAATCTTCAAGGGCAACAGACTCTCCCATGTCTGATAGTGAAACTAATGTGCTGTAGTGATTCTCTATGAACATTTTGGATCCTCTGTAAGGATGAATAGGGGTCCAAATGCTGTGTATATACCTAGTGCATGCCCATAATATACATATCTGTATATTACCTAGAAGCATGTCCCTGAATTGTATTTCTGGTACAAAGTAAATACCTGGAATTCAGTTCTAAATGTTTGTAATTACTTCTTCTATGTGTTTTGCTGATAGCCCAGTACTCCCACCAAAAGCAGATGGCTATCAAGTGACATCTCTGAAAATCAGGAAGTATTTTGTATTTGGCAGTTAAGGCCAGGGAGTCAGATTGATGAATAGTGTAGAGCACTGCAATAAAAGCACTTGATTCATATTGGGAAGAGTGTATTTGATGGGAAGCATTGTGTTTATGTCACACTAACAAGTATGCAGATTGAGTAGATAGTGTTAGCATTTTTATCATTCAGTCTTGGGTGCTCCAATAAATAATGCTGGTTTGTGGTCGACGGGACTCATTTACTGCAGTATCTCAAATGAGTACATAAACATTCATACTTATAGCCACACCACGTTCCTTTGTAAAGGAAATTATGTTCAATCCCATTATTTATTTGCCATGAACTTGCCCAAGGTCACTAAAAAGGCCTTTGAGAAATCTTGGAAAAGAGCCCAGGTTTATCGCACGTAAATCACCAAAACATTTAGCCCTCAAAAACTGCTGAGCAGAGAAAAAGAAAATAAATAACTTGAAATGGTTTTCCCATACAAAGGGCTAAGCCATAGGCAGGCTTTGTCTTAGATTTGATCTTTTTCAATTTTATCATTTAAATACTTACAATATTTATTTTTAATAAATAATAAAAAAATTACTGTTTCCTTCCAATTTGGACAGTATATACTACCTATAACTAGGTAAGATACACCAAAAATAGATTAGGATTATGAAAGAAGATTAAGGGATATAGGAACTTGATTTCTTTGGAACTACTAGAGTAGTCTGGTGCCTGACTGCATTAGGTTCTAAAAAAAAAGTCTCAGACAAATACCAAAGTCGCTTTCCTCTTCGGGTATGTGTTTAACTGAAAACAAAAGATGTGGCTCTGTTGTACTTCTCTGGAGTTTCAATCAGGTTATATTTGGCATATCTGGGTTATATTTGGCATATCTGAAGTACCCCTCAATTTGCATAATTTTGAGAAAATATTTTCTCCTTAACCTTAGCGAAAATAAAACTATTGAAGTCTATAAATATTGGAAATTAATTCATGATTATAATTAATTACAAGAATTTATGTAAAAAGTAAAGAGCTAGATAGTGCTAAGGTACTTGTATGTAATTTTACAAAAGCTGGGGACCTTTGTCCCTGTCCTTTCTTTTGAAGAGTCATGTCTGTGAGCTGATGATACAAAGCATGACTGAACTCAGAAAACCATCCAACTTGCAATAGTTAAAATGGTCTTACTTATTAATTAGAAATAATAATTTAAAAAACCCCAAAATATAGAGGAGAGGGAAATAAGACAGAAGAGAGAGTGGGAGCCAGATGAGATGTTGATAATGAAAGGGTTAAATCCAAGTTTCAAGGGGGTTAATACAAATGGGTTTTAAAGGAACAAAAGGACAAGCTGCTGGCGTCACTAGATCAGTCCCTTCCTGCAGGACAAGTATTCTCTGCCTCTTTTTTGTGGTGGGGAGCAAAAGGTGAGCGGAGATCACCAGTGGAGTGAGGCAGAGAAGGGCTCACAGAGGTTTAAGCTGATGCATTGTCAACAAAAATGATATTCTGGTCCCAAAGGGATCCCTGTAAATCACATAAGATTTGGGCAATGGATTAAATTGGACTAGGGTGTGAAAGCAGGCCTGCCGAGATGGCACCGTGAACTGAGAGGTGTCTCCAGCCCCTGATACATCCCAAATTCAAACATTTCATTTGTTGAAATGGTGACACATCAGAAAATTTGCCTGGCCAAACCCCAGATGCCAGTCTCCCCTTGCACATTCACAGGGGGCAGTTTACTCTGGTGTCATGGTTTAGGAATGGTATTTCCCAATTTAGTGCTCCCACTAAAACCAGGCACTGCTTACCCTCCCACCCCACTCCAGATGGAGGCACAAAAGGCAAAGATCACAGGTTAAGATAAGAAGAATTCACTGGAAAGACCACTGAGATTAAAAATTGAACAGTAGCTGCAACAATATTAATAACTAAAGGTATAAGAAAAAAACAAAACTGTGTACATCCAAAGCTCCCAACAATAAACAAATACCAGACTGCTCAATCTGCCACCTTTTCTTGACTGGCAGAAACCCTTTTTCCCCTGAAGTGAGTCCCCTTCCCTCCAGCCCTAGCACTGGCATGAGGTGGTATAAAATAATCTCTGTGTTCTAGGCATGCCCCCTCCTGGCTTCTGCAAAAAGTTAACCCTGTCCTGGCCAGAACCAGGACATCTGGACAGACTCCTGAGTCACACATTTACAGCAAATGAATATTTTGTTGTTAATTTTGGATGAACAAGGAAAATAGACTAAGTTTTGCATGCAAATAACAGTTCTTATTGCACAAAGTTTCTTTTGGCATTCGAGTTTTAGCTGCTGTCTAGAGTAAGAGTTGTAAGAATCTGTAAGCTGTAAGGACTGTATTTGAATCTCAGTTGTTGTCATTTACAGGACTGCATTTGGCCAGCAGGCTGGGGGCTAATGGTTTATCTGCTCTAGAGCCTATGCTTGGCAGCATATTGCACAGCTCATGCCTGATACTGTCCTATGAAATAAAACTGGGGACAGTCATAGCTCCAAGCTAACTGATGTGTGGCACTCAGAATAGAAACAAAACACCAACTGCTTTGAGAAAGCTGAAATGTACCTCAATGACTTTTGCAGAAGAAAAAATAAATAGGCATGCAGGCCCTACAGAGCAAATTTCTAGTTTGTGCTGGGAAAAATGACATATACAATACTTAGAAACTATCAAAGGATCTACAAAAGCAATAATTTCAAGAAGAAACCAATTATATCCTGACTCCTCCAAACTGCAATTAGTGAGGGAAAATGGTCATTAAAAAAGTATTTTAAGTATACATCCTCCAAAGGCACACTGGACAACAATCCTGTGGCACCCAGAACAAAATATTCCGGGGAGTTAACCGATAGCGTCTCAGCAAATGAATAAAAAGCAAGACATAATGTAGTCTCCATTTTCATCTCTGTTTACTGTTTATTTACAGAGAGCTTTTCCTCTACTGTATTTTTCATGTGTGGAAGTAGAGCAACAATTCCTTTTCATTGATGTAATCACAATTTGCTTTTTTTAACTAAATATTCCTTTAATACAAATGCTAAAAAAAAAAAAAAAAAATTAAGAGTAGCAGTTTGTAGGAAAAATGAACAGTTCAATGAAGAAAATGAGGATTGGCAGCGATATATAGAAACCCTGGGCCAATGTTTTTTCACATATAAGATTACAGAGAACAAATAATCAATTTTTCTAAATGTATAAAGTGTTAAACTTACCTTGTCTTAAGCAGTTTGTAGCAGTCTCAGAAACCAGGAGATAAAACCTCAGAAGGTGTGCAAATAATTGTAAAAGAGTAATGCATATCAGACCAAACATAACTGGAAAATATTTAATTAAAGGAAAAAGCAATATGATATTATAGCTGTAAGATACTATAACTGTGTATGTGACAGCCTAACAGACTAACAGAATATTGCCCATTTAGAAATGTCCTAGAGGACATACTGAGAGAATGAATGCTTTGTTAATAATGAGAGATTCCAAAGATGATTCCTGGCAAAAGCAAATTTAACATGGCCCAAAGCAGCAGAATTAACAAGAGCAATGGAAACAGCAGAGAAAAAAAATACCAGGTCTGCTCATAGAATCCAAATAGTTAAACTAACTCAAACAAGATGAGAATCTAGGTGCTAGAGGTCTAAACACTTCATTTTATTTAACTTTTATCATTTAAACTTATCATTTAACTTTAACTTTTATCATTTTATTTAACTTTAATCATTTAAAATGATCCCACATTTTAAATAGATGATTAGCAAAACAAACAAAACCAAACAATTAAAAGCCACAAATAAACAAACAGCAAACCCCCAAAGGTTAAAAGCAGCCACTAGTCTTGAACAAGCAGAGTCTCCAAAAGAATAAAGGAGATCAACCACCTTGTGTTACAGAATAACCACATTGCATCAGAAATGGAAGAAAATGGGACTTTCCTACAGCAAACCACAAGGCACAATAGTGAACTGTGTCAGTTTCTCTTATCAGCTATTGTATAAACAAGCTGGACAAAAATTATAATATTCAAAGCCTTTTCTTCCCTACTTTTAGTAATTCAGCAACCAACCAAACATGTCTATGAGCACAAGTCCTCAGCTGAATTAAGCTGTACCTAATAAGAATGAGTTACAATTTTAGCTATAGCTCTCAATTAAGATCTAGCAAGTGACATTCTGGTGGAGCACCCATCACTTTGCACTCACCCTTTCTTAAAGAAGACTTGGAGGCCTGGGAGAACATGACAACCAGTATTTACAAGCAAAACCAGAAGCAGATGTCAAATGATATATATGAGCTCTTCTGCCTCAGGAAATAAGGTACAAAAAGTAGGGTCAGGTAAACATGGTTTCCCTGCTGCCACTAATTTAGGAACACCACATACTAATGCGAAGAATGTCTGCAGGAATTGGAAGACACAGAGAAACACAACCCCAAATTAGAAATTAACATGTCCCATGAATAGACAACATTAAGCCTTAAGATGATTGTAAGCCAGACATTTTACAATGCCAGAAGAGATAAACATAGAAAATATCCCACAAAACAACAACAAAAAAAGGTGCTCCTCCAAATATTCACAAGGGGTCTGTATTAGTATATTAGGCTACCATATAGAATATTGTCTGGAATTTATCATGTACACTGAAAATTTGTTAAAAGATACCCCTTAATCTTGGAGTCAGAATTGGCAACTGTTTTGTTATTTTGACCTGTGGTACTAATTATCTGTCAATGCAAAGAATGCATTTCAAGCACTACAGATAGTAGGACTTTTTTAAAGACAAAACACATATTTCTTATTGCTACCGGAAAAAAAAACAAACCAAAACAGAGCTAAACGACAGCAAAGGAGGAGATTGTAAGAGGTTTGATTGCCTCAAGCACTGTCAAGGGCCGCAGAAGGAACACAAGTGCATATCACTAGGATGAACAACAATAGAGGTGAGTTACAACACAGAAAATCTTGATTTGCAAGAAAACACTTTCGCAATGAGGATGGTCTAACTCTGGGAACATATCTTTTAGAAAGGCAGTCCAGCTCCCATCCAGTAGGTACCCAAACCCTGGCTGGTCAAATCTTGGACCTGCTTTGTGCAGGGCAGCAGACTAGAGGTGTTTGAAGGTGCCTTCCCGCCCGCATGGGTCACGGCTGGAATGCTGGAGACGCAGAAAAGAAAGAGCCAGAGCCAGCTGTGTTCAGCTTCAGAGGAAAGGAAGGAAGGCAGGGGGCAAGACTCACCTTCTTTATTCTTAAATACACTTTTAGAAATCACCGTTCATTGGAGGAAATTAGTTCTCCCTCCTTCAACTACAGTGGTCAAAGGGAATGTCCATCAAAGATCTGTGTCCATGTGAAAGGAATGCAATAACAAAATAATTCTACAATAACATAGCTATGTTTACAGAACAAAGACCTTGGGAACTAGCTAGTACGGAGCTAGCTATTTTTAACAGTAAAAATAAGGCAACACGCATGGTTCAGTGGTAAGGGACAGGGTTTTACAGGAGTGTGGAAAGCCACTTCAATTCTCAACATCTGTTTCCTCATTTTACTACAAGATTATCCCAGGTTTTTCCTCATTCTCTTTTAAGGGACAGAAAGGGTTCCTCAGCACTAGGTGGGACAAGAGGAGATGAAAGTATAGTAACCAAAACCAATTCAGTTTATTCTAGTGTCTCTGTTACCACAGGCGGCAGAAAGTGGGGGACTGGTCATTCATCTATACACAACAATATTTTGTGAACTACTGGTACTAGAAAGGTTACAAAGGGATAACAGGCACATTTTTAAATTAGATCCATATGACTTCATTTTTATGAATGAAAGAAGGCTTATTACAGTCCAAACACATGCAAGCACATATCAAACATCTATCCAGGTGTACAGAGTAAAGTTTGGTTCTGAAACAAAAATCCTAAATTCTTATACTATATATAAATTATTATTTTTTAAATTAGTTTTGTATGATTTACTGATTCTCAAATTATACCATTTTTAGATAACATACTTTCATTCAGTTAAAGAGACACTTTGTAACTGCTCTCCTAACACTATCTCAATAAAACAAGCAAGATGAAAAGTAAGAATTCGCTTGATAAATATGATGACCTTGCTCTAGGCACTCAGAAATGTACCTTACACCCTATGCAGCAGCCAGCAGTTGTCCTCCTTAAAGTCCCCACTATTGATTTTAAATCTGTGGAAAGTAAGCTCTCTATCAATTCTATCCCACAGTTCCTAAAGCATTCCTGAAGAGATTAAGGTTTTCTGAGTGTTCAGGTCTGGACATATTGAAAAAAAAAATCAACATTTCAGAAGCTAACATTGTTTGGCTTGAATATTTTTCATTTGTTCTTTTATTGTTTCTATTTATCATGCACAACCATGTGTGATAAGCAATTACAAAAGATCCTTGATGAAATTGCATTATATTATGTTGTGCTTTGTGCTATATATGTGACACAAGATATTTATCTCCAAAAAGTCAAATCAATTAAAATATGAGCTGGTTGGAGGATAACAAGACATAGTCATACAACTATTTGACTTGTAAACTGTTAGACCTGATTTTCAAGGTAGTATGAAATGTAATAGAATGTTTCTTTTATTTTTATTTTTTTAGTTCAAAACCTTATAAAATCAATTGCAAAAAATATGACAGTCATGTTAATTACATTAATCTAAAGCTAGTTTAGAACTGGCTAACTCACACACCAGTTATGCAGCACCTTTTCACAGTTTCCATGAAGTGCCCCCCAATTAAAAATATTTAGTAGGTTTCTTCTTTGTTGTATTAACCATTGCTGCTAGCATGATGTATCATGCTGAATTTTGGAACCTGAGAGTGGGAAGCCAAAGCAAGGAGGGAGGAGGTTAAAAAGAATTCACTTAAATAAACGTAACTGTTCCATTCCTGGGATTAAAATGCCACCTAAAATTCCAACATTTTGCTTAAATAATCATAGGATTTACACAAAAAAGATACATAAAATACCTTTGCAATAGGCAAGAAACCCATGAGAATATTTATTCACAAGTATTTAAGGTCCTGTTCATTTATTTCTCACCTATTCCCATAAGGCTCACAAATACTCATAGCATTCTCCCCAAGCAAACTTTTGCTCACTGTCATTCTGCTTGAAAGCCGTATCCTGTGAATTATGTCTCAAGAGTCTTAGCAGTCCTCTGACTTCCAAAATTTTTTTGCACAATGATGGTTTTCATTCTTAAAATTGCAAGATGTGAGTTCTTCGTCCCCCCACATAGGCAGAGTAACTTCAGATTTCCATCAACATCTATACTGAACTGCCACAGTTTCGGAGGACTGGGAAACAGTGTGTTCTAGTTTTTAAAAATTGTGCAAAAATTCCATATAACTGTGGAATTATATGTGACATATAACACATGGCAATGCAAGATATGGGAGAGAGCTTTACATGTGAGCCTAGCAAACAAATATAAGGCTGATTAGGAGAAATTAATTATCTCGCCTATCATGATCAAGTAAGGTGCAACAAAAATTGTTTTTGTAATCTTAGATTCCTCACGGTACAAAACACAACATGAAACAGAACCAAGTGATCTTCCAGACTGAAGCTTCCAAGAAACCTGTGAAAGGATCATTGGTTTCCTGAGAAAGCTAGTTTTCATTAACCAAGGAAAAATAAATTTCTTTACAGAATTACCTGAACAGCACAAGCAGTGATGTAACTTCCTGAAAATCGTTTTCTACTCCAGACCCAAAACAGGCCAGGAAAACACCTATTCATGGCACACCCTCCCATCAACTGCAGATGTGTATGGCAGTGATGCTCAAGACCTGTTTTTTCCAAAGGGCCAGTTATTTAACACTTGGACATGGATGAATTCTTTTATTTCAAAATATCCTTTGGAAACCTGTGGAGATGGGAGACAAAGGACGAATGAATTACTGGTGCTGGAATATTGCTTGCTGGACATGCCGCAAGATGAAGTGTCAGTGGGCACAGTGTCAACCGCTCTCCTCTGTCTGGCAACACAAGGTGCAGGCCTATGAGGAGGTGTCAGTTCAGCTTGCAGCTGGGACAGCCAAACTGGGCAGCCTGGGAGAGTAGTACTTGCAACATACAGTCTCACAAAGGAAGGGTTCATAGGATCAAAACAGCCTGAAACATCTGGGAAGAGCCGCATGGCAACTGGCCAGCCTGGCATTGTCACTGCTGACAAGGCTGGCTACAAACTCTGCAATCTGGCCAGCTTTGCTGACAGACCTGGTTTCTACGAGATGTTTTGATGTAATCTCTATAATCTTGAGAAATGTTTTGATACCATAGAATCTTCATTTTCCAGGAAAAGGACATACAATTGAAATGGAAGTGAAAGTTGCAAGTCCAGAAAAGTAGAATAAGAGAGAAAACTTTAAATCTATATTACATCAATTAGAATTATTTTACCCAAAAAATCACCACAAGAAAGGGATGGAAGTATCACTGTGGACAGCTCAGTGAAAGTTTCTCTTCAATAGGTAAAGAAATCATAGAACAAAGAGATTTTAGGTTGTCAAAAGATCAGAACAGAGTGTAATGTCAAAACTTACGCGTATCTTTTCATACATCACTGATTTTGTTTCCTCAAACACCATTCTGGTCACTTTATCTAAGAAAGATTATTGAAATACTAAAAGGGCTCAGAAAATAAAGGTTTGAAAAGACATTCACATAGTAAGACAGTAAGTATTTGAAATTATGTCCTATAAAAAGCAAAGGAAGCAGAAGACACAATAGCAGTGCATGAGTCTCTTAGAGAATACTTGTGTCTTCCAGGCTTCACCAAAACTACTCATCAAAAGAAATCAAACAGCACAAATTCTGGTAAGTGGCAGATGACAGAGAAGGAGCCTAAGCAAATACCGCTAGAAGTTTGTTCTTATTATATTTCACCCTCTGAAAGGCTGAATGTTGTGGTGCTGCCATGGAAGGAATCATTTGGATCTGGGCCTCAAATCTAAAATTAAATCTAATCTTAAATAAACAAATGAATCAGCAAGCAAAAACCACCACCACCAACCCCCAGATTTTGGAGTAAAAAGTAAGTTTTTTAAAATCTCTCATGCTGCTTCTTATTTGAATTATGCCATCCTTTTGTCATTACATGAACTGTAATTTCCAAAAGTCCAATTCGATGAACAATCCCTAAAAACTGGACAAGTAACAAAAATTGCATGGCTTCTTAAATGCAAGGTAAAATGGAAAAATTCACATGTAATCTTAAATACTCATCCAAATCCAATAAGTTATAAAAATAGAAAAGCTGATAAGAGACTAAACTGTTATTGGCCAACTAGAGGAAGCCAAGATTGAATACTGACATTCACTACTACTGAAAATGATAGTAAAAGTAGTCTTTTCAAACTTTCAGTCTAGAAGTTTCCTATTTCACAGTCTATGGATTATATAGGATGCTCCAAAGACCATTTAAACCATATTTTCAGAAGAACTTAGGGTGTATGAAAGCAGTAAAATAGGTAGTAAGATTTGCAAAATAACACTGTAACAGGGAATGAAGCATGTCTTGAAATCTGACCTTCCGTATACATACTGGAATTATGGGCCATTGCTTCTGAAAATTTTTTCATGTTTTTTTGGGAAGAATTTGAGACAGTTTGCCCTTTTTCGGTTTTTTACTTACATTAACATGACTGTCAAATCTAATATGACTGTAGTCTGTACACCCAATATTTTCTTTCAGGAAAAATATACTACAATCTCTCTTCCTTTTTCTATGCTTTCACACATGACTTGGAAAGCTGACAGTAGTTCCAAGAGGGTTAGAGACAGAGATCTGTGTTCCTCTTTTCAGGCTGGGTGGGGATAGTCTGCACATGGCTGGCATTCAGGGGGGTTTGTGGGATGCTGCCCATGCCCTGGCTTGACTGAGCATAACATGAGAGGAAACTGGACATGCCATGAGAAATTACTAGACATGACAGATAACATCATGAGAAGCCAACAAAACTTAAAGACAGTGCCAGGGGCATGTCAGCATTTCACTGGTTGTTTAGGTAGAGTGATGTATGAAATGGCCAAACTTTACAGGTAACTGAAAGAGATGGATGGGGAGCCTTTGGGCAGCGAAATCCTGCATGGCAAAGAGCACCAGTGTTCCCCTGTCAGTAACGCTGTGTGAAGCCAAGATTGCCCAGCTAATGTGATCAGAAGCACCAAACACATGGGCACAGATGCAGCAAACCAAGACTAACAGGAAAGGGAAGAAAATTCTAGGGGTAGGTTCTTTATTATGGGAGAAGATCAGGGCAGAGAAAGGGAGGTACAAGGGTGACAGAAAATGCAACAGGAAAGAGGAAAAAGGGATAGCAAGGTACACCAAAGGAATAATCAGCACTGTCCAGGAGTACCTGTTGGACCAGGGTAATAATCCCAGCATACTGTTGTGACATTACCTTGCAGCCAAAAGGGTTTCCATGACTGAGAGGATCAGGAAAGGAGGCATTTTTCCCTCATGGGTATATTTGAGATGGAGGGGCCAAGCATCCAGTGTGGCAGTACTCACTACAGACCTGGTGGCATCTCCTTCACCTCCCTGGGCACAGTTTGCTGAAACTTCCTGTAGATGACCAATTGTTCTCACCAAGGAGATGAAATACCTGTAAAGTGATACATATTGAGTTACATCTAAAATACTCTAATTTGAAGGGGGAATTGACTTTTGAATCTTGTCGTAGTGGATGGTGTGGGGGAGTAAGTGGAAAAGAGTAGGAAAAAAAGCCATACCCAACAATGGAAATAACTCCCATTTATAAGATGACCACTGAAAAAGGCAGAATTTCCAAGCAATAAAGAAACTGCCATTTCTTTACCTCCTCATGCTTACACACAGATATTGGTAAAGGATTTGAGAAAATGGAACATTGACTATAAGCACTGCTATTACCTGAGGCAGCTACAATACATAGTACGGTACGCTGACCTCCTCCAGCTGCCACATGACCACCCAGTCTCTCTGTCACTCCCTCTCCTCAGAAGGACAGGGAGAAAATGAGATGAAAAAGACTGTAGGTCAAGATAAAAACACTGAGATCTTTTGGCAATTACTGTCATTGGCAAAACAGACTTGATTGGGGAAAATTAATTTAATTAAACAATTAAAATAGATTTGGCTGGTAAGACTCAAAGACCAAAGTTAAAACAGTAGGACTGGCCTGTCTGCTCTGATGCCACAGACAGATCAGGAGTGAAATGCCACCACACGGTTAAATGAAGCTCTTTATACACAAAAACTCCTTACCTCATACACCCCCACACATTAAACTGTTTCCGCTTGAACTACTTGGCAGTTCCTGCCTTCAACATGAAGAATTTCTGATTTTGTTTCTAAGTAATGAAGTAGTGACTGCTGCCATCATCCTGTCAGTCTCTTTACTCGGCCAGGCCTGCCCCCGCTGACACCATTCAATTAACCCATCATCAGAGGGTGCCATCAGAGCCACACAGCCACACACTTTATAAATGGCTCTCACGGATGCTCACTCCACTGGTGTAGAGGTAATAGGCAGCCCTCACGTACTGAGGGCTCACATAAGGACTTTAATTTTTGTTCTTTTCTCTGCACTTACAATGCTCTCTATAATAGCATTCATTTTGTCCTCTCAGCTCTAGCAATTCCTCTTCAATCAAAACAAGTGACCATAAGAAAGCATATTAGAGCTTTACACAACAGGCAGCAGGCACACTTGTTGCTACTGCTTCAAGGAAAACCCTGAAAATGGTCCTTCAGAGAACATGAATACAAGTGATTTATGTGTCCCTTTCTTACGATAAAAAGAATGATTTCTTAACACTTTCTTCATATAACACCATATAATACAGTTTACACACAGATTTCTAAATAGTAATGAAATTTGATTTACCCCACTGTGAGGGCAAAATTTAAAGTAATAAAACATTTGAACTTATTAATGCATTCAGTATCTTTCTTACTTGTAACTGTGGAAAGGAAAAACTTTGTTCAGATTAGATTTTAGGTATATAATCCCTATCAAAGTTGTTATGGTTGCCAGCTACAAAAATTATCTACCAGCTAAAAGATGGTTCAAAAACCATGGGGACACAGTCATGGCTGGCTTCAGGGATGTTTGTGGGTCCATATTCCTAGCTCCACAAGAGTGATATGAGAGATGTTACTACTCAGGCACATTGTTCTGTGGGCATTTGTAGCTAACAAAATCATTCACTAAGAGAGCATTATAAATCTAATTGCAGAAAACATCTACATCATGAATTTGGATAAAAATGAATCTGCTCCTCAAACTTTTCTTTCTCCCAAAGACAATACTCAGCCCTGTGTGACAGGGAATATGCTAATATTAGAAAGCTCCACTAATATCTAGGCAACATAGAAAACTAGAAATATTACTGAGATTTCTTGAACATATTATGAATATTTTCTCACATAATAGGCTAAGATAATCATCCCTGCCATGGGCCTCCTCATTTTTTTATGGTACACACTCAAAAATACTAAGTCCATCATTCCTTCCCTTTAAAAAGGGTTTAGACAAAACAATAGGACCACAGAAATTGATCATGAACTCTAAGTACACTAATCTCAAATGCCACAGATTCTTATTTTGATGATGCTAATCCTTAACTCTGCAATGTTATATTCACTGCTTACCTTTAATGATATCCTTTACATTTAAGTTCCTTAAATATCAGCACATAACTGCTTGTCTTTTATTAGAGTACTACACATCTTCATTTTGGGAGTAATCGTTGTTAACTTTCCTTACTGGTCTTATATGAAACAACTGGCTGTTCCTATTTGGATTATACAGGAAGGGAAATAAGGCAGAGAGGAAAAGAGGTTCATGCAGTAGGATTGCATGGCTCGTGGAAACCTGACCTATCAACTAATATCTTAGATGATATTGCAAATTTGCACAATTGCCCTTGAAGCTGATACTCTGTGATTGGGATCCAAATCTTCCTAAAGTGTTCACAGAAGGTTTAATAGTCACAGAAGAAAGCTCTGAAGTCACTGCCTCTCCTTATGGTTGTCCTCTGTACTTCTCAAGGCAAGATACAAACAGTGCTGAAAACTACATTCCAAAGGGCATCATCAGTTTTGTAGAAGCTTGTAGCCTGCTGAAAAGATTTGGCCAGAAAACTCCCACAAGAATATCCCCTACAAGTCTTTTACCACAGGAGTTATGCTCAACAAGACAGTTTAAAAGTACAGTCTCCTATGCATTCAACTGAGACTCACCAATTAGCGCCAGTCTTCTGGAGGCATGTAGGAGCCATCGCAAACAGGCAGGAACGGGGAGTAGGGTTTCTGTAGCACACCCCATCAAAGTCTTAACGTGTATCCCATGCTCAGACTTAAATGCAAAGTTATCATAGACAGAAAGTTACATTACATCCCATCCCCCCCACACCCTTGAGTAGCTTGGGAAATTAAATTGATATAGTAAAACAATAAATCAATATCCCTTTCCCCTCCCCATTTTCATGGGTATTACATCACTTAATTAGGTTTACTTCTGATACAATTGCTTTCCATACGCATATGGCCCAAAAATGTGGTACAATATTCATATATCTTTTATACCTACCTATTATTTTTTAAAAATGTTGAATTGTTAAAACAGTATATCAAAACCTTTTAATTAAAAAAGCTAGACTTTTTAAAATGTTAAAAATCCTTGATTTTAAAAACTTTACCATTTCTAGTTCTTCATAATATATTGCTATGTGGAGTCCTCCATCATTTCAACCAGTAGTATTTTTAGACTATAAATGGTGATGGCATTGCTGTTTCTTTTCTATAACAGTCACCAAACAATATAATTGTTTCTTTCTCTTCAAAGGAGACCTGAACTGCAACATTCCATTGTAGTACTTCATTTTCAGTTCTGGGTTTGGACAAGGTGGATTCTGTCTGTCAGACATAAATGTAAAAAGTTCAGAGATAGGAGCAGAAAGAATGTAATATGTTAATTCTCAAGGATTTACAAGGATATAAAGCACCTAAATTGGGCAAGAGAGTTCATATTCATTAATGAATGGGGAAAAAACTCCACGCCTTGGATTTCTTTTTTTGTCCATTCACCATAAGAAAAGAACCACCAGCAACAAAAGCAAAGATACTCAAGGGCAAAGAGAATTCTTGGACTAAAGAGCCTGATGCCTGCACATACCTATAAAGATGGTTATAATTACCAAGGAAGAGTAGTGAGCTACCAAGAGATATAGTTTTAGTATTAATAATCATGCAATGATCAGAATTAATTTGATACACAGATTTTTTTTAAGTAAAACTTTGGTGAAAGTCTATCTAACCTACAACAGACTTTGTAAATGGATCATTTTCCTCGAAATAATTTAATTCCTAAATAATTCTTAATTCCTAATAATTCCTAATAATTTCCTTGAAATAAATTTAATTCTGTCTACACAACACTTTCTATCAGGGAACAGTCCCATCCATCAGAAATTCCATATGCCATTGTGTTCCTCTAGAATGCAATAAAACATGCTTATGTAAATGATGTCAATATATTTATAATCATGTCTCACAAATGTCCTCTACTACCTGATTAGGCTACAACCATTCTCCCAGCTGCAGCAGTCAGGAAACATATTCGCCATATGATTATATTTGATGCAAAGAGGTTGGGAACAAAAGTCAAATGCAGGATTCTTAAAAATTCTTCAGATCTATTATGATTGATGTTCACTAAAATATTTCAGTTTAACAGACACACAGTTTTGACATATTTGAGCTCACACAATATTATGAAACTGATATAAAATCTGAGGCTCTAAAAATCCAGGTTTGTGTACCAAGAGGTTACAAAGTGCCCAAATGTACATGGGAAATGCTTTAGATTTACAGAGAAATTTTTAAGTACAGTGCCAGGATGTTAGGAACATTAATAACGTAGTAAGATGGATCCAAAAGTAAAATGTTGACATCACCATGATAAGAAGGACAACCTGAGTGAGCCTGCAGGCAAAAATGAATATGACTACCAAAACTACCAAACATTATAGTCACAATTGTTCAAATACTCAGTTTGCCAAAAAAACCAAAATTGTGAGCATATTAAAATTATCTACCTAATTCAGCAAATACTCAAATTCATTAATAAAGTTTTATCTGAAAAAGACAATTATTTTTAAAAGGCTACCTTAATAATATGTAACTCTACAAATTAGTCTTAGATCAAAATTCTGGTAATTTCACTTCAAAATATGAGAGAAAACTCTTCCTTACTTTAGAAATGTAAAAAAACCAAAAAACAACAACAAAAAAAACCCACCTTATTTTATTTCATGGTTAAACTATGGAACTAAAACAATAATTATGATAGGAATTATTCTGTTATTATTTTCTATTATTTCACAGGAGAAATAAAATAAAACTTACGGCAAGAAAACAGGTTTTCATTCCATGAAACAAAACCAGCAAGAAGCCCCAAACTCATTCCAGGGTTTTAATCTATTATTTGAGGATGACTGGAAAGAATAAATCTTAAATCATAAATTTCAGGTGAAACAAATTTTATATTTGACCCCCAACTTCTCCAAATTAAATTCATATCAGAAAAAAACACTTAATAAAATGCACAAAAACACTACATTACATTTCAGATGCAAAGCAATGTAAACCTGGCATTTTTACCCTGAAATCCATCAAAACTCTACTTGTTCCTTGCAGGAAGTGACTAACATGAAGAAATAAGGCAGACACATCAATGCCAATTAACACTGTCTAAAGTGCAGAAGGATTATTAATCTCAGATGACACCAGCAGAAATTCACATGTTCAGTGAAAGTGATACAAGTCCCCAGGCACAGTAGGGAACCTACAGGCAGTGCTAAGTTTTCACCATCAAGCATTTTAATTAGAAAGGGGTGTGTTTATCATAAATATATCTAAGCATTGCACAGAATTTGTTTCATTGTCTTTTCTATAGCCCAGATGTATGTAGATGTATTAAAATATCACCAAATCATTGTAAAAAGAGATCAATTTCTTTTTTACAGATTCAATGTACAAATGTACTTATAGTGCATTACAGCACAAAATATCAAAAAAAAATCTCTATATACATAACAACCAATATCACAAGTGCAAATTCAATCCATAAATCACATTTGTATTTTTGCATGATATTTTACTTTCCATTCTTAAAGTATTTTCACAATGATCACAGATCATTGGAAAAAATGAACATCAATTCACAGCCTCCAGGCTCCAAATGAAAGCAGGTCTCCTGCTATTTTCCTAGATGATTAATAAATTGTCCTATAGGTCTGCCAAGGTTTAGGAAGATACATTAAAGTGTGTATTGTTCCAAGTTCATAGATATATAAAACTTATCCAACAGAACAGAGATGTGGGATTGGCCTGCTCTGAAATTTAGGCTAGAGACTTTCTTCCTCTGTAAAAATTACTGAAGGATAATGGTTGTCAGAAAGTTTTAAACCACAAAACTTGAGACATCAAAAAAGATTTAAGATAAGACCTTAGTACTGCAAAGAGCAACTTGTAAAAAGACTGAGTTGGTAGGCACTGCTAAACATTCTTTGAAGGATCAGTAGTGAGAGTGTGGCCAGAAGAACACTTCTAGCAAACCACAACCTTGGATCTCATCAGTCCTGCACTTTTAATGCCCAGCATCAGCTCTGATTGTGACCCACTTAAGGTATAATCCTCTTCCCCACACACAAACACTAGAATACCTGGCAAGAGTATCTAATCCCCCAATGAATAAAAATAAAAGCACAATTGATTTTATATTAGACCGAGAATTTGATTAAAATACGGATGCACGTCATTCTCTGAAATCTGTTCTAAAGTAATAACCCTGTAAACAGAATACTGCCATACTGTAGGTGACACAAGGGTGAGGAGACATGAAAATGCCATTCCTTTGGTTTTTCTAGGCTCCTAAATTGTAGGTGGATAGAGGTAGGATTGTCCTATCTCAACTTTTGTGTGATACAATTTCTCTTTAAAACATTTCATCATTCCAGGAAAGACTTTATTGAAGCATATAGTCTGATGCCATTTTCAGATCAATTCTAAAATTTTAAGATTTGATTACCCTCATAACTGTCCTTTGAAATAGGTTTTCTGCTATGGCAGATTTTATTTCAAAACAACGAGTTCTAAAAATGCCTAAAAACATTTAACAAGATGCTGTTTAAGACTGAGTTAAAACTAAATCCATATGGAAACTGTCAAGTTCTAATAGTTGAAATATGCCAGTACATTAAACAGCTTGCAGGAAAAATGTACTATATTTTCATTAAATATATACTTTTATTAAACATGTATTTCTATTAAATATATACTACTATTTTGTTAGAAAAGCAACCCAATAAAAAATTCTAAAGTTTTTCTGAGGGAAGTATTCTATAAAGTATTTAAGAAATACAGGGTCTGCAATAGGGCAGAGACTGTAATATTGGTGTAAATAATCAGCCCCAATGCAATCATCATTTAAAATAAAGAAAAGGAAAATGATATGCAGCACTTCCTCTACTAATAGCATTTAGGTCTCAAGACGTTATTTCTCCTCCTCTTTCTCCTCCTTGTGGCTGAGAAACCAAGCATGCCTGAGGCAGGAGGCCATGCTCTCTTCTTTCCTTGCTCTGTGACCTGAGTGCCTGTGCACACATCACACACTCACACCAGAATCATCGTCTCTTTTGATATAACTCATGGCAGTACCATTTTCTGCTCCCTATCATCACATGGATTGGGAGCACTCGTGTAGGGATCTCCCCGTCTTGCAGAGAGCAAAGAGGATCATCCCTGCCACGTCAGAGGCACTTTATAAAAGGGGAGAATTAAAGAGGTTGGGAGTACAGTCCTGGCTGCTTGCAGCACCCCAAGGAGTGTTTTAACAACAGCATTTGGATTGAGGCTCCAGGCACTTTGGTGCAGTGGTACAACAGACACTGCAGCAGCAGCCTGGCAACTGCAACAGGCAATTTCCTGTGTGCAACTTCACCATGGAGATTATTAGCATCAAGCCAGCTAATCAGATTTGTAATTAAAAATACCTGTTTTCTGGGGAACTGGTATAAATATTTTTGACCCTTTTCCCCAGTTTTGCTGCAGTTTATGGCTTAGTGGAAGGGAAAGTCTTTGTGGTTTTTTTCTTTTTTTTTTTTTTCCTGGTGTGGTTTGTTTTTTGGTTTTTGCTTGTTTGTTTGTTTGTTTTTTCATTTTAGAAGTCATATCTCTGAATATCATCTACAATTTGAGATTATTTTTCAATGTTACTGGCACAGATCTTTCTGTCTCTTATATGTATTGTATTCATGCAGTCCCTACACTGAGCTACAGTGGTTTTCAGGATCCACAAACTAATCCTGTGGTATATCAGTGGGACCTGCAAGAGCACCTGAAGATCAAAAACTTCAGTGAGAGTATAATTATCATTATGTGCAAGGTTAGCTCTTCACAAATACTGAATCTCAGAACTACATTAAAGATAAGAATTACTGAATATCGGCCTTTTGTGCTACACAGGTTTATGAGGTTACAGATTAACATGTTATATGAGTTTACCTATGCCCCCTGTATAAAAATTCTTTGTGATATAGCACAACTTTTTGCAAAAATGTTTGGGACATGCCCTTCTTCCCATGCAGCAGGATTGATACATGTTGCATTCAGGGAAATATAAAGGTCATGAAGATGTTTTACTGCAGCATAGCTGATATAACTGTGTTGGGTCAGCTAAACTATAGGCACAAATGAGAAACTCCAGCAAGGCTGAAGACTGACTAGAGAAGCAAGGAACCAAAATCAGCTTCATAACAATGCTCCTCCTGCACTAGAGAAAAGACTCTAGCATGTTATTAGGTCTCTCGAGGAGGACAATTCCTAAACAAATTGCAAAGTTACATACAAAGTTTTCAATGCAGAGAGCCGTGATGCAAGAGAATCTAATGCAGTAGGAGAAGCATAGAGTGTATTACTTTAAAATCTCTCATACACTCCTGCTAATCATGCCAGACTACAGCTCATAATTTAAATTATTCATTAGGGAAGAATAAAAGTTTAATCAATAAAACCAGGGTCAAGTCACCCATACTAGAGGTTCAGGAAAAGAAGATGCCTTGAAACTCAGCTGTAAAATATTGTATGTTTTGAATGAAACCTTAATATCTCCTCTTGCTCCTATATTCATTAATAATAATAAACCACCACCTCACCTGACCTTTGCCTTCAGAGGTTTGAAAGACAGTTTATGAAAATCTTTAACATTACCGCATTTCTTTTCCACTGCTTCAGTACTTACGGTACCTTCAAGAATTCTTAATGTTACAAAAACAGCTCTTGATCTTCCTCCAGAGCTATGTGTTGTAACAGCAGTTACAAGAAAAAAGCTTCAAAAGAGAAAGATATACATAAAGACGGTCACCACTGTTTAATTTTTGTCTTCTGTTTGATACTTAAGAGGTACAGCAGCAGATTGCAATATGCATTGATACTCCATCCTCTCATAATTGACAGGGCCATAGGCAAGTGCTAAAATATTCTGCATTGCTGTGATTGTAGTGCTGATCGATCACTCTCCAAGGCCGCAGGAAGAGCTGGCAGTTAAAGTCACCGCATAGAGCAATCATAGCAGCACTGACAGGCTGCTGTCAAGCAGGCAGGGGCATTCTGGAGACAGATAGCAGAAATGCCAAATCTGAGACAAATGCTCCTGGAATATGTAATAAATCATATTAGCTGTCTGATGCTTCTCTTTGGTGTATTGATCGTGATTAAAATAAACTAATTAGAATTGCAATCATGATGCAGTGATACAGGAAACAAAGAGGTGAGATATGCAATATGATCATGAAGTGGTTTTTAGCAGTCAAGCCAGACCATGTTCAGTCTTCTCCACCTATCAGCCAATTACAGGAACCAGTACATTTTGCATCAGGCTATAGAAATGTCAAACAGAAGCATGGATATATAGTCCTCCTCTCTTAACAACTGTACATAGGTGCTATATTAAGATCTCAATTTGGGCTGCACTTCCAGGAAAGATACAAGAGCCATTTGAAGGTGAAGAAAGTGGATTCCACCTGTAGCCTCCTTCAGTGCTACAGGAGAATGTACACAGTCATGGCCTCCCTGTATCCCACCAGCCAGGATCCAAAGGTGAGGACAACCAGGCACACATGCAGAGGCAGTACATGGGACTCCTCTGCAGCAGGAGGAGCCTGTGGGAAGTTAATGTCTTGCAATGGAGGTTTTACTTCTGTGACTTGAACAGATATATATCTACAGTCATTTTGAGATAGCCAGGATAAAAAAGCACTAATGATGCAGTTGGATATACAGGAGCTTGTGTTATCTTACATTAAAATTCTATTAATTCGTATCATACTATACTGAGATGCATTTGTCAATTTTGTGACTTCCTGTATCTATCCAGCACAACCTGAATGATTTAACACGCTGTGCCATGTCATGCAGAAGACAATGGAGCACAGTCATTTTAAGTTGCCGCTCATAGCTGGCTAAGAAAATACCCTTATGCATACTAGGAATACCATGATAAGTTTGAACAATCTTTCAGAACTCCTGGGATAACTCCCAAGAACAGCTCCTTTGAATTTCTAGCACCCAAATATTTTCAGACCCTACATAGACATTCAAGATATGCAAAATACAAGGGTGTTCAGTGGTTGATTTGAACAGAATCAGAGTAATAACTGGCATCTGAAAGCAGATGTTATGCATCAATTATGAGAACTTTTGCATTTAACAGAGCCTGTATTTTGTTCTGTACCAGTGACTCAGTATTACATCTTCATCCTCTTTTCATGCTGACTTTACACTGACTTAACTTTATTAATGTATGCCTTACCTTTAAATGACTTCTTTCAGATTCACATTAAAGTAGGTAAGGCAGAAATCAGTGGGGTTGGCTCCTGATACATTGTTGATGCTGTCATCAGCAGCCTAGAATAAATATTTTATTACTTTATTTAACCTGACACTTCATTTTATCTACTAAATGTAGAATATAAAAAACATTCAGATTAACATGCAGATTTGTAAAAACATTTCGGAAGATCTATAATAAATTTAATTTGTGCTAAATGCATGTGCAGGGAAATGGTAATATCGATGTGAATCCATTCATACAACTTCAGTTATGCAATTCTATACAGATTTCATGTATGCTAATTTCCCAGCAACTGTAACTGCTCATTTTTAAAAGGTCACAGAATTTCATCTCAACTTAGCAACCAATGAAGAGAATGTAACTTTGGGATTTTATATGCTTGGCCTAAATATTCTAAACTCATCTGCCTTCAGGAAGGATGATTCTATCTCCCATCCATACTCAGTCATTCTGAAAAGGTGCTGATTAGTTAAGTGATTAATGTTAATAATCACTTCTCTAGGTAACTAAATTGGATCTAAGTGACTAAGTGAAGACATTTCTATTTGGACTGATTGGGCCCAAATCTAACTGCAAAGTAATTGACAACAGAGTGGAAGGTAGCTGCAACTAAAAAAGTGGTCTGCAGCAAAATTAAAATAGTGGTAGCATTTCAAATAAGTTGTCTTCAGAATACATGTAGATAAAATTGAACCTTAAGGGTTCAATCATGGGTCCTGAGACTGTGTAACACTAGGCAGGAGTGTGAATAATCCTACCTAATCTGAAGCACAGAAAGAGCCCTGCAACCCTAAAGAAAGGATGCCCTTGCTTTAACTTTCTCTCCACTACTGATCACAGCCTCCCAGGCATACAGCCCGTGAGGCTCCCAGTTCCCTCCCCATCCTCTTCTCTCTCTCTGAGCCCTTCTAGTGCAGCATATTTAGGGGCCCCATGCTTCAAGACTGGATGTCTTTGTGTGTCAGAGGGGGAAGAAAAGAGTTTCCTATGTAAATATAACTTGGCCCTAAGAACAATGGTACTGTTTTTAATCTTTATATTTGTGGCTCTTAATAATCAACTGACAAATAAAATGCAAGACAAGGGTAATGAGACTGATTAACTCACTGAAAAATGAGACTATATGATATATGTAGTGGCCCAAGGCTTGCTGCCTGGGGCTGCTTGTGAGAAAATCCTTCTTTCCCATGGGAGGTATGAAAACAATAAGATAAAGCACCTGTTGTTTGTCATTCTTGTACGATTTGTTTTGGATTAGGGTGGTGTAGGACCTAGCCAATCACATACCTGGGTTCCTACTTTATAAAAAGGACAATACAATAAACAGGACTCACTGGCTGGCTCTCGGATCTCTGCAAACCAAGCTGTGTGCTGTCTCATTATTACGGATCGCTGCCACAAGATACACATGGCTTTATCAATATTGCACTTTGTTCATTTAATCCCAAGATCAAAAAAGGAGCTATTTTCTATTTCATAGGAAACAACACAGCAGAAATACTCTCCATGTTTTTTATAATGGCATAGCTAGACATAGAATAAAAATCACTTCAGTATAGATAACATATTGAGATAATGTAATTAATTTAATTGAGGTAAAGACCTACACTTTGGCTTTCATCAGTTGTACCACAAAGAAAGAAAGAAATGAAGAAATTAGAAAATGAAATTAATGTAGATCTGCATACTTAGAATTTAAAAGGCATATTTTTAACTGACGTGCTTCCATTTGTAATTCCAAACTTTAGATTTGGGAACAGATTCAGAGGTGGCAAACTTGAGATCAGTGAAGCTCTGCTGTTTATCTGTTTATCTACCTAAAAAAAATTGGTCAAGATGACCACAAATGCAGAATGACACAAATTATTAAAATGAAACTTAAAACATGAACCTTTAAGGTCGGGGTTTTGGTTTGTTTTTGTCCTGCCCTCCCAAACATAGGAAAGGCCAACATTCAGCTAACAGACTTCAATGAACATATTAATTTTCCAAAATACAACAATAAACCCCTTCACAAGTCCAAAAATCTTCTAATCTGTTTTGGAACTAGATGAACCAAAATACAAAAGATATTTCCCTTTGCATAATGAACATTAGTTTCATTTTTCTTAAAGTCACATTATTTCATAGAAATGGAAAGCTGGGAAACTTGTTAATCTTCTTTCCTTCCTTCTCTTTTCTTCATATTGGCATAACCTTTTCTGGCAGTAGTGGGAATGCCAACATTATGTGATTCTAATAAAAGAAAGAACCTTTTTCAAATTGTACACCAGCTGCCGTGCATTTCTACAAAGTTTCATTCGAGAATTAAAGTGCTTTCTTAAACATTTTCCATAGC
>VZRZ01004646.1:939147-979627 GCA_013398175.1 Climacteris rufus
TTTTTTTTTTTTTTTTTTTTTTTTTTTTTTTTTTTTGGCATGAGAGTCCTTTTAAGCAGTTCCAAAGAGTCACCTGGAAGATCTCTGTGAACTCTGCTAAGGCTTCTCCAATTGCACATTGGACTAGAACTCCTCTTGTGGTTAGGAGGAAAAATATTCCTGTCAGTGAAGCTTAGCAATTTTGTATGCAGACTGAAACATTGATCACGAGAAGCAGAATTATACAAAAAAAAAAAAACAAAACCAAACAAACCAAACACACTACCTCAAAATGTGTCCCTATAGATGGCTTAAAAGCACAAGTCCCACAAAATTCAAATGGCTTTAAAAAAAGTTCTTGGCAGACGGCTTATTTGGGAATGCACAAACATGTCAGGTGTCAGAAGTCAAATAAAAATTGGTACATATCTATAGTCAAAATATTGTTTTAATTTCTGACTTCTTTATGGCCTTTACTTCCATTTGTTGAACTGTAAGCCCAGTGTTTCATTTTCTGTTTTGTCTTTTTGGAGTGTGTGAAGCACTAATATTATAAGGCAGTGAGTGATTAGATTGCCCTTCAGCTCAATTATTTTACTTGTTGGTTTTTTCCTCTTTTAATCCTTCCATTCACCTTTCCTTCCTTAACCTTTAATATTCTATTAGTACAAAATCTCAAAGAAGTCAATGATGTTTACCCTCACCATTTCATTTTTCTTTCTGTCATCATTTAGAAAATAGTGGTGTTAAAAATAAGCAATACCCATCAGCACATGAGAAAAAACACACCAACTGGCAACAGCCAGCTCTCAAACGACAGCTCTACTGTTAAGAATCATCCTTGCCATCTACATATTTCAAATAAATACAGGTACTCCCTACCTCAAAATCACTATAAACTCTATCAGCCGGCTACAGACAGACACACAGTACTTCAAAGACTGAAGTTGGAGGAAGAAGAGCAAACATTAAAAAAATGATACAAACAGGAGAAGCAATACAAAATTTTCACTTCAAGGATCCTAGTTGTGTAGGTTTCAAAATCCTTGAACTAAAAGCCTGTGACCTGTGCATGAGCTCTCAGATCACAGTTCCAACTGGATACACAGCACCCAAACAAGGTTTATTTAAACACCAGCATTTTTGATTGAAAAAATAAAATGCTGCCATTGTGAGAAGACTGCACTTACTATAATTTTTTACAACTGAATTATTACCCAGTGACAATTTAATAAAAGAATCATGGATTACACACAAAGAATTTTCCCCCTCCCTCTCAGAAATTATGAGAGTTTCTAGCAAAGAATGCGTCTGCATCAATAATTATACAGTGGAAGGGCCAAAGTACATCCCTCTGAGTGAATTTATTCCTTCCTGAAACATAACCAGAGGGGAAAAATCTCACAAGCGTACAACCACAACCAGCAGATTTGGAGGCTTTATGTCTAGAGTGGCTAGTGATTATTGCTTTATTTTCCAATGAAAAACAGGAATTACAAGAATATTTATCATCAGATTGCACCAGGATCCATGTAAATGCTGGTGGAAAAAGAAATCTATGTAGGGAAACACACTTTTTTTGTGCTTTAGTGGGATAATTGCATGGTCAGGGTAATAAATAGTACAGGCCTGTTTTCCATAAAATATTCATATATGTTCAGAAAAGTCCATTCACAGTTGAAGTAAAATGCAGTACAGAGAGGAGCTGAAAAATGATCTTCACACACACAATATTTCTTTTTCATCCATGTCAATTTTTACCTAATTTTTATTTTAAAACATTTTAATAACCTTTCAAATAGAAAAAAATCATAGAACAGAACATAATTTGCATGTAGTGAATAGGTGAATTATGTCATGTTCTTCAGCTAGTCTCCAACAAGGCCTCATAACAATGACAGTTTGTGAGTACAGATAATTACAGATGTAAATTTGCACCAGCAATGATATATTTGCATGATTTATGGCATTTAGGTGCCACACACTTCATGTGTAAGTGACATAAATTGCTTTCAAAATAGTTACAGGTGCCAAATGATGAAAATGACAAGCAGAAAAGGGAATATCAACTGATAGCTAAGCTCCTGTCTGTGAAGAAGTGACACTTGCTGTCAGGAATACCTCATTGGAAAACTTGCTCTGTATAACACAGAAATTAGATAACATGCAAAAATGCTTGGTGTTAAATAAACTTAATCAACTCAAGGGTCTTAATATTTACATCCAAATATTCAAATTTGGTGCACATATGAGATCAACCTCAAAGCATTTCAGCTTGACCTGGATGTACAGATTCCCACATTGTTCCCTTTGATTCAATGGCATTTTTTTACATACAGTCATAGCAACATCTACCTTAATTTTTTTAAGACAATATTTGTATAAAAAATAAGAGAATGTAGAGAGACAAAGCACCTTCTTTGGGCCCTGGCTGGGAATAGCAAAGCCAGGTGACCAAGTTTCATTAATATGCTTTATCAGTAGTGTATCCAGCTGCTCTTTGTGCCTCAAAATGTGAGCAGAAAGAACAGAAAGTTACTTTTACCGAGAATATAGGTACTTATTTTAGTAAATACGTGTCTGAAGATAATCCTTGAGGATTAAAATTAGTTGGAAAGATCATAAACACAAGCTAACAAATTACTCTGCTTTTTACAGTCTATTTTACATGTTCACATCACAAGTGACACTACTAAAAAGCACATATGAAAAACTATGGTGGAGCCAGTCACGTAATACTTTTGTTTGCTTTCTTTTCAGTGGTTTCAATTGAGGTTTTTTATGAAGTTCATTCCCTTCTATCAGCAGGTCTGGAATGTATAATTTGTTGTGGCTGCAGTGTAACCCCCCTCGCCCTTCATGCCCTAAAAATGACAGAGTGAGAAAAAAAGAAATTAGCAGCACTACTTTGCTGTATTACACTGATATTACCGCGATGCCTGTTATTACGGCTTATCCCGGTAATCAGTCGAAGACGCAGAAATAATGAGAGCCGGACTTCGGGCTGTGTTCAGAGCAAGGGCGGAAAGGGGGGAAACCCCTTTCGTTTAATTCTTATATACACTTTTTGAAATCACAGATCATTGGAGAAAGTTAACACTTCCGTCTCTAACTATATTGGTTACAAGAAGTGTCCGTCAAAGGGATCTGTGTCCATGGGAAAGGAATGTAAAAAGATAATTTTTACAACAACATAGCTATGTTTACAGAAATCGTCCTTGAGACTGTCTAACAGAGAAAACTAGCTATTTTACAGTGAAAAATGGGCAACACACTGATTATCTGAATAAAACAAAATTAAACCATGATTTTTTTCTAGTGATCTCAGAAAGACATCTTCTGCACTTTTTGATAGTATAGAGAAAGGTTAGCTTGCTACAAGTGAAAAGATCTGGCATTTTCACTCAGCTGTGCAAATGTTATGTGAACAACCAGAAACATACGGTCTGAAAAAAGCAACGCATTATGAATACTATGTTGCAATATGTCCATAAATAATATACCATAACATGAGTTACTATGGTAACTATTTGGATTTGAGACCATTGGGTTGGAGCTTTTTTCTACTATGTAAGAAAAAAAATATTCGCATATTCATGGCATTTTCAGTTAAGTTTGATTCCAACCTGATTGCTATTTTAGATATTGTTCCCTTCTCGCAAATGACACTGGGATAAAGTATTTTTGACTCAGCAAGCTTTTCTTAGGTCACTTGCTCCATGGGGTTTAAACAAACAGGTACCATTTAGGAAAAAAAAACAAACCAAACCAAACCAAAAAAAACCAAAAGGACATCCTTTACCTGCAAAATGTTCAAGTTGGGCAAGTTTTGTTGAATAAAACTTTTCTTCAGGAGCAGGTCTCTTTTCCATCCATGGAAAATTTAAAATCCTTTAAAATTCTGTAAAAACATTACATATCTGCAAGCATGAAATGCAAGATGGTTTGTAATGTTGTGGTTGAAGAGGTGGTGCAAAAGTGTTCAAACATCAATCTGCAAATGTGCAAAATACAAACAACTCCATGTAACTTTTTGCTTTAGCTAAAGAAAGAAAAAAAGCAAAGGAATTGCTATTTTGTTTTGAGCTCAATAAAAGAAAAGGCAGCAGCAAATGTTAAAAAAATTAATAACTTAAATTTTCTCATTATGTAATTATGGCTTTGTAATGGTCCATATAATTGAAATTTATTTTTAAAGATCAGACATAGGAAGGAAGGGAATCCACAACAAAGACTTTTAAGAATCATTACTATTCAAAAATTGCATTTTCAAGGTAATATTCAACTGTTTTAAAACTTCTCTTGAACAAAACAGTAATTCAGTGAGGTTTTAGTTACACAGTGCCACAAAAACATTTCTGAAGCTACTTGCAGAGGGCAGAAATAACATAATATTCTAAGGAGACCAGTAAAGAAAATGGTTGAAGTTAACAAACAGGAGTTGTTCTGTACTTGAATGTATTTGCATATAGCAGGCACACACACATATATGTATGTGTGTACACACAAAATAAAATGGGATTGAAGATAGACAAACAACCCATATCATTCAGTAAATATTTTCTCATGTTACTTTTAGGCCATTTTATAAAAATCACTGTTTTCATACATAAAACCCCCTAACATTAAAATTAATTCTGTGGTGAATACCTTTAGTTTTGTCTGCATGCTTTTAAGCTGACCAAACAAAAATATAAATGATTGAACGAAAAATATTATTATTAAAGCAATATGACACGTTTAGAGTTCCTGTGTAGATTTAGTTCTTCTGATTTACCTTTTTTCAAAATAAAGAAAATAATTAAACAGGGACTGATTTTGTACGAAGCCTACTGGTGATTTTTGTAAAGGATTTTTTCTTTGGTAGGGTTTCTTTTGTTGGTTGGTTGATTGGTTTTTGGTAGTACATTTTTTAGAGCTGTGTTTCACACTCTTCCCTAACAGCCCAGGAACACACAGGATAAAAAGCCACAACCATTTAGTGCATTACAGACATATTTTTCAAGGCAAAATTGACCAAGGCTCATGTACATGAAAACAATAATTCACAACTCCACAACCCACAGCCTTGCTGGTTTAGGGCATGAGTTGGGTGTCAAACCATCCCTCAGCACAAGGCATAAATTTGTCCACAAAAGATTAATATATTTTTGCCGCGGATATTGATCACTGAAACAGTTTGCATCCTGCCTTGTGCAAAATATTCAACACTATTTTATATTTTAATTGAGCATAGATATGCACAATAGAAGGCAGCTATCCCTAAGATTTTTTTAGAATTATCAGAGACTGAGATGCCTCATTTGTTGGATAATAAATGTTCTGTCGTAGTAATAACTGCAGGGAAGGGTATGTTTCTGAAACAGTTTTCTAGCTGGAGAAATGGATTAGAGAGATTACCATTTCATCAAAGTGGCAGAACAGTTGAGAGGAAATATGGAAGGAAATTTTTGTATAATTTCTGTAGGGTTGCTATTTGTCAAACCCCACTGGCATCAATCATGTTATTTCTTTTCTTCTGATGCAATCACATCAAAAAAGTAAAGTTTCTCTTTAATATGCATGTGTTGGAGTCAAAGAAGAGACATGTAATACAAATTTCTTTGAATTGTACTATCATCCAGAAAAGAGAGATGATACTATAATTTTAATTTCAGTTTATAAGTCTTTGCCAACATTAAAGAAATTTCTTTGTCTGGATTATATTTTCTAAAGCAGATTTTTAAATGAGCATTGTACCATAATTTCCATCAAGGTACTTGGTCCTGTGTATAAATAAGGAACACATCGATTCTTAGACATGAAATTCACATATAGAAAACTTGAGAGGTCTGGCATTCTTGAAGAATAATGGTGATTAACATGTCTGGACTGCATTCAGTCAAGAACCATGTTAATGGATTTTGGAGAAGGCTTTCCTATCGATCCATGCAACCCTGTAGTGAAGTCATTAAAGAACAAGAAATAACAAATAAAAGGATTTGCTGCATGTAAAAAAAATAGTTGTTGAATTAGAACAGGGGATCTTAGAAGCCAGATCATAGTTTTTTTTCATAAGTGTCTTTTTCATTATGTTCTGTTTTCCTTATCTCCCCTCATCCAGAGTTTCAAACAGAACACTTTTCTTTACAAATTCAAATCCAAAAAATATAGCTAGTTGTAGTATGATTTCCATATGCTGCTCAAGTGAGATTTGAGAGGCATCCAGAAGCTTAAACTGGTGGAAATGCTGCCTACTGCCAGGGGAGCTGTGTCTGCTAGAACATAAAATGTTTGTGGTTGGGATATAATGTAAGTGTAGTGGAGATTAGTGTACCAGAGGAGAAAACAGGAAAGAAAAAGGAAAATACAAAAAATCAAATAGCTTGTCACTCAAAGTTTTGAAAATCAGCATATATAACAGCTTATCTGAATAATCACAGCTCTCTTGCATTTTGGATTGGCCATGCGGATAGCTATATGCAGGCTTCTGACTGTTAGACATCAGAGAACAAAGACTGCAGTTCCTTTGAATTTTTCCTAATATTACAAAGGATGTTAAAAATTATAGCACAGAGGCATAATCACTTCTAAATACAGTTTGTCAGAAGTTTTTATGAGGTGTCCTAGGCCTTTAGCTTCTTGTTAAAAGGCTACAGCATGTTTGTATTTTGTTTAGTTATTTGCATAATGTAAAAATATTACCTAGCAATTAACATATGTAGATTATATCACAGTGACACTTCCTTGCAGTGGATTTTGTGTTTCCCTGCAGATGTGTTTGTTATTGTGTCTATAATCAAGCAGTTTTTCTTTCACACACCCTGGTATCTAGGTGTCTCTGTAGACATTGTTTAGAGCTCTGCTTACACGGGATGCTCCATACTGTATAGATGCAGTTTTCCAATTATCTTCATGACTCGAAACACAAACCTGGAAGAATATAATCCGAAGTGACCACAGATCAGTGTGTTATTCTTGGGTAACATTGTGGGATACTCACTTTCCCACATCCTCAGCAGGATTCCAATGGAGATGTCAGATGTCATGCAATATTATCATGCTGTACACATTTAAGATTGAGGATTAAGCCTGACAGATGAACAAAACACAATCCCATCCTCAATCCATATATCACTTTCAATGCCAGACCTACATCAGTTAGAAAATAGAGGTAGCCTGAAATGTGATATGGTTTTGCCTGCTGATAAAGTCAATTTAATCTGGTTAAATTAATATTTACACAGGCTTAGATGGTTAACAACAGAATTCATATCACTGTACCTGATCTCCTCCCCCCAGCATTACCTGAGGATGGCAGATCAAACCCCACAAACTTTCAGTTCTCCTCTGTGTCATACATACATGCTTTCTCACAAAGCACCCAGATTGAGGAAACTCAAAGGACGTGAATTCTTCCTTCAGCAAAAATCAGAAATTACACTGTGGTACATTCTGGGACAGTTTTAGAATACTACAACTCAACTATGCACTCAATTTGTCCCTTTGATCTATGAGACAGGAATGGAGAAGATGAAGCTTTTACTCACTTGTGAAAAATTCAACCTCAGTTCCTTGGTCAAACAGCTTTTTTAGTGCCCAGGGATCTCAACCTGAACACAGGAATTGAAATAATTTCTGCTTTTGGACAGTCAAAAAGTCTTTTGCAAAGTCAGTGGAGATTTTGGTGTGAAATAATTTGTAATATATCAGTGTTTTAGACTCTTTTCTCTGCCAAGAACAATGCACCTTAATAGTTCCAGGTTTTGGCCAGGGAAGGGGTTTGATCAAATTGTCCTAAGTTTTTAAACTAAAAAACTGATAAAGCATTATCTGAAATTGATAAAAATTATTAATTGAATAAATGTGTCATTCAAGATTTTCATGTTTTAAGGAGGAATATTTTTATATGATTATGGTAACATTTACCAGTTTTTCAGAACTTTTTAAAAGGGAGACCACCCTAGGAAAATTGAGAGATATATTAGAAAAAGGAAGGTCAAAAATCACTTTAGATAGTTTTGAGACTATAATTCTTCATAGGTTTTGAAAATGTTTCATTCTTTTTCATAACTTGCCAGCTTTACATATTTACTATCTTCTCTCGTCAATTCTTCTGATGCCATAGAATGGCAAAAAATTATCTAGAAAAAGTGGCAGTTTTGTTCTTAATAAACCAATGCTGGTTTTAATTGGCATTCAAGTTCAGTTGGAAAAACACATCTCCATTAACCAGCTGTTCATTCTAGGAAGATAAGTTTTACAGGCAGGGAATGCACTGTGCCAGATGCAGGCAAAGTGTTTCTGCACATGTATAGCTATTGGCAAGATAGGTTTTCCTGGCTTTCCTGGTTTTTTTGGGTTTTTTTATGCTTCTCCTCTTATAGTGCTATCCAGAAAACTCAGACTGATCACAGAGTGTATACAGCTGAAGGCTGTCAGGTTTCTGTGCTGAAAACAGCATCTGCAGACCCTCAGCCATTCAAAAGTGCAAGACTTGTGCAGCACTATTGCAACACCATGTTATCAGACCATCTGAAGATGAGCTGTACACAGTTTGGAGCACACACAGACATTCAAAGCATGTGCAATCCACAATCACATTTGTTGCTCAAGTTATTTCTCCAGGCAAAAGAAAAACTCCATTGAGAAAGTGGTGATGTTAAAACTGCCAGGCTGTCTCTGGGCTCCCTCCACTGTATGCACGAGCTGCCTCCCTTGAAAGCGGCATATCCACAACTGAACTAACAGAGTGGATTTAAACATCGATCTCATTTTCCAGCATGGCACCTATGAAACATGATTGCAGTGCAGAAAAAAAAAAAAAAAACATTTACTGTTGCTACATATCATTAGTCTATCACCGGTCCACTGAGGCATGCAAACACTTTTGAATTCTTTGCCAAGACAACAAAATTGCAATAAATATAACACTGCCAACAGACTGCATGCTAGAAACAGAAAAAGAGCAAAGCTTGAAGTTTCACAATGCATTCCCTGGGGAAAAAAAAAAAAGAATACTGCATTTAGAGAGACCAACAGCCCATCCTTGTGGCCAGCAGCTCTGTCAAGAGAGGTCCTGTCAGCTCCCCATCCTCCCTCTTGGCAGAAAATGACACTGCTCAGAGCTTCCTAGCTTGTCTGGCAGGAAGACAAAGCTTCAGATTCTTAATTCAGCCACACTTAGATAAAATATTATATTTTCTAAGAAACTGGGAACTTTTACTTAATTTGGATCTACTGCCAGCAAAGTAGTAATGCAATATGTAAACATGGCTTGTCGTAAAATCCTCTAGTTCTGATATTTTGCTTTCTGTCTGCAAAGAGATTTTCAAGCCCTCATTAAAAGGTGTGCTGCCCTCCTTTAATTGGAGATGTAAGCATGCGGTTATGGGACCAGGCACAGCAAAGCCATGCAGAACGATTTCTTGAGCTCTTACTTACTAACAGACAAGTAAAATTCAGAGTCAAAAGTCCTTCAACTACTGCCTCTGTATTTAGTTAAATTCACCAAGTATTCATGGCTAGTAACCACTCATGAATGAACACTGGCCAAGATAATAAAAAGAAAATAAATTTGTCCAAAAGGATTATGAGGACCTCACCTTCTAACAGAAACTATGAAAAGATTAAAGGGTTAGTTAAGCAAACTAACAACAGTAGCAAAAATGGTTGAACAAGCTTTTAAACAGCACCATAAGAAAAGGTGAGATAAACTGATCAGAAATATCACAGCCCTAAGCCAAGGGTCAAAACCCAGACCGCTTCTGGGCTCCCAGGAGACCTGAGGAAGATGTCTAGGAAATGATAACTACAAATGTTCCAGTCTTATTTTTATGTACAAATAAAAGGCTTGAATGATTGGTTGAGACTGTTTTAGTGATGTGGTGACTGTAACCTCCTGCTGCATATATACACAGAGCTAATAAATAGTTAACTACCTCTTTCTCTTCCAGGGCATATCAGGTCATGGACATATGACTATAAAAGTATTGTGAAGAACACCTTGACCTCATTACATGATCAAATGCATGGACTTTTCAAAAGAAATCATAATGCATCCTTTTTTCCACAGTACAGCCAGAGAGTCACATGCAATTGCTGTGAAACAGAGTATTCCCTAGAGCATCTATGGAATGAGGAAAATGTAAGAGAGCTTGGTATTAGGGAAGTTGGAAAAAAGACCACAAAACAATTACACGGATATCTGAAATATCATCAGAAAACAAATAATTTTCTTCACAAAAATGTAAAAGCACAAAGACTATCTTGTTTTTACATATTATTTATTTCCTTTCCTCAATATTTAATCATTGAGAAACACATCATAAATTCAGTAATTTTTCTAGTAGTCTTTCCTTTATGCATTAAAAGCCAAATAATTCTGCCTGTAGTTCCACCCATCTGGGTAGTTACACAACAGAATGTGACCCTAAAATACAGTAATAAAAAGAGCAAACCTAACATACAATACTAAAAACAGCATTCTAGCAGAAAGCCAGGCATTAAAAACACCCTTAAAATATCGTAATTAATACCAATATTAGTTCTTCACAAAATTTAATGCAATAAACTAGTAACACGACTAGTTATCAAAAGTGCCCTTGGGCCAGTTAACCACACTGTGACCACAGACCCCTTTGATCCTGTCAGTGGTTGCTCAAAGCCTGTCAGCATATTTTTTTATCTGGCTGATTGTAGTGGCCCAAGGCTTGCTGCCTGGGGCTGCTTGTGAGAAAATCCTTCTTTCCCATGGGAGGTATGAGAAACAATAAGATAAAGCACCCGTTGTTGCTGTCCGGGTACGAAATGGTTTGGATTAGGGTGGTGTAGAACCTAGCCAATCATATACCTACTGGGTTCCTACTGTGTGAAGGACAATACAATAAACGGGGCTCGCTGGCTGCCTCTCGGATCTCTGCAAACCAAGCTGTGTGCTGTCTCATTATTCGCGCTTGCCGCTACAGCTGATGATGATGGAATTAAATCATGCCCAACATGCTAAAAACAGTCACTCTCTTGATTTCAGCTTCTGGCAGCCCAAACAGTACCTTGCTCATCTTCTCCATGGAAATCTTTAAATCACAGTCACCCTTTAAGTTCCTTTCCTGTTCCTTCTCTTTCTACCCCAGTTTAATGACAAGGATGTTTAAAGATGGAAACGTTTCAGGGCTTTTGCACAAGTAAAATGTACATTCTTGAAAGTTAACAATGCATTCAGTCAAATTTCTTGACTTTCATTTCACAACAAAGTTGGAGAGTCACAAATGTTACGGAAATATCATCAAACAATACAGCTACAAAGCCCCTGTTCAGTTTTGCAGCTACCAAAGCCGAGAAGATTTAAGAAAGAGATGAAATATTTGTTCCCACACATACTATTCTCATCTTGTGTAGTATCTTTAGCTGTTAAAATAGTGATTAAAGACTCTTGAAGGAAGTAATCTTACTCTTTTTTTTTAAACAGGTCTCATGCTGATTTAATTTTCATTTCCCCAGATATTAATAAAGGAGTTATTGCAATGCAAATATATATAGTATATATGGAATATACCAGAGTAGGTCACTGCCAGGAGATTTATACTATTGCCCATCTCTGTAATAACTTAAACCTTGCTGTCTAAACATGACAGTCATGTGAAATCTAAACTAGGCTGCATGAATGAGCTTCCTGCTACAAAAATCTATGAAAGCTAATTGCAAAACAAAAAGTGTAATAGAAAAACTTTTTTCTAGGTTGTGGTATGGATTTTTCTTAGTCAGTTGAATATCTCCATAAGTCAAACAAAGCACACACAAAAAACCTATGGCTCTAAAACCTATAGGCCAATGTGCATCAAAAATGAAGCATTCTTACTTCATACTGATGACTGATGGTTCAATTTTCCTTCACAACTAATTAAAGTTTCTAAAACCTGCCAAGGACACTTAACAGACTCTAAAGCCAAGTATGGGGAACTATAGTCAGATGTGACCCATATGAGACTCTGGATGTCTGCATACAAGCACTTTCTGAAAGGAGGAAAGATGGGAACAAATGAACATCAGTAAAGTGAGTAGCTCTAATTCCAGCTCTTTACTCTGCCTACAAGATCCCTTATTTCCTTGCCTTTATAATTTTTGCACCAAAAAAATCTAAAAACAGTGATACTGGTTAATTCCAACACATGAAATAGATAATACAAAAGTTTTAAGAAATAAAACTAAAGTTTAGTTAAAACATGTTCAGCTCCAGAAATACTTTGAATTAAACTTATTTCTTGCTCCTGAACTTCAATGTTCTTTTTCAGTCTCTCTGCCCTGTAGATTCTCAAGGGACAATTAAGACCCTTACAGATATTTTCAGGTATCCTTGTTTAACCTTAGAGATGGGAAGGGTTTGACCCTACCATCAGAATAAGAGACTACACTTTTCCAAAAAAATTTCAAGTTTTTAACATTTCAGATTTTCTCCAAGAGTCAAAAAATTCATGTATACAGAAAGGTCTCTATTGAACTTAGCAATAAAACTTTTAAAGGACAAGTCGGACAACAGACTCAGTCTGTTCTTTATCTATGGTGACGTAAATCAAGAGAACCCCCGAGTCTAACCAACTCCGAGGTTTCATTCAGGTTTAACTAATAAAAGTTTTCAATCAGCAAAACTTTTAGAAAAAATGAGCCATGTTTTATCAATCATTTGAAGAATCTTCTCTTCAGCCTGTTCTATTCTGTAGGAGAGTTCAGGGAAGACTCCATATCCCCCAGCTTCCTGTGCTTACAGTCAAAGACCACATGGCTATCACCTAGACTAAAACTAGTTTAGAGTGTGCTTCTGCCACAGGATACTGATGCTCTAAGGCTTTATTTTCCTCTTTCTTAGGGATTCAGACTGCTGATAGTCACAGTGCATTTGACATGAACCAACTTGCTCTAAGCCCATTTAGCTGACACTACAGTTACTTTATCAGTGAAATCAAAACTTCTACTGACATATAGCAATCACTTCAGCTCCATCTGTCCTCCACTACTACTTGAGCATAGCACAAAAGACATAATAGGCTTCTTACTGAAAATGTCATGAAAAAAAGTCATATTTGCTTTTTGCTAAGAATCATGCAAAAGGACAAGAACAAATTTTTTTAGCTAAATAATTTCTAATGACAATAATGGAGCATAAGAAAATTAATTGTTTCCTAGTGCAAACCAGGAATTAGTAGCCACCTCGAGCATAAAGAAATCTCTAACCTGCATCTGTATCTGATAGTTTTGCTTCTCCAAGGCTGTGATGCTAAGTTTATAATTTTTAATATTTTTTTTAGCCATTTGAGATGAGATGAGATTTCAGAAGTTCCACTACTAGTTGATTGTGGAACATAACACGACAACATGCCATGTAAAAACACATTTCAAGAAATGGTGATTTGTCTTGTTTGTGGTTTTGGATGCATCAGATTGGAAGACAACAAACATGTCAGGGGAGGGGAGAAGATACTCAATAGATTTCAATTTTTTTTTTTTTTACTTTTATAAGGCTATATTTTTACACTTTAAAGGAAATATTCTTAAGCATTTGGCACATAAAATCCTGGCCAGATTCTTGTTAATACTCAGCATTCAATTGTTCCTATTTACAGAACTTACAAACACATTTTCAGGTTTTGAAATAGCTCACATATTTGTTCATCATTGAAAGCTCTCCAAATTTCTGATCTTAACAAGTACCAAAATTCTGAATGAAAAATTTATTTGTGCTGTTTGAAAAACAATGGGGGAGGTAAGCTGCAAGTTATACTCTTTTTTTGTTCCCTAGTAGTTTACTGAAATTTAATTTTAGCCAGAAATTTCAAACCAGTTCTCATTATTTTTAGTGGGGAAAAATGTAACAGTATTCTCCTGAGTTTCAAGTATATTTGTTGGAGATACGTACTAATAGGACTGCTGATTTAAATTATGTTCCCATTCATTTGACCTTACACTGAAAGCATATCTAACTTTGAAAATGCAACATGTTGCCACAATGTATTTGAAATTTGTGGATATTTGACTTTTCCCCTTGAGGAGGACAACTTGAGGGTTGAGATGCTGAACATGACCTCAGCAAGGAGCACTGGCAGCCCAGAAAACCAAGTGCACCCTGGGCTGCATCCAAAGCAGTGTGGGCAGCATGTCCAGGGAAGGGATTCTCCCTCTCTGCTCTGGTGAGACCCCACCTGCAGTGCTGCATCCAGCATTGGAAGGACAGGGTCCTGCTGGAGCAAGTCCAGAGGAGGCCACAAATATGCTCAGAGGGCTGGAGCATCTCTCCTACAAAAACAGGCTGAGAGAGCTGGGGCTCTCCTGCCTGGAGAAGAGAAGGCTCTGGAGAGACCAAAGAGCACCTTCCAGTACCTGAAGGGTGCCAACAACAATAACTTTTTACAAGTGTGTATTGACAGAACAAAGGGGAATGGTATCAAACTGTAAGAGAGCAGAATTAAATTAGATATCAGGAAGAAATTGTTACTGTGAGGGTGTTGAGACACGGGCACAGGTTTCTTGGAGAAGCTGTGGATGCCCCATCCCTGGAAGTGTTCAAGGCCAGGTTGGACATAGCTTTGAACAACCAGGTCAAGTGGAAGCTGTGTCTGCCCATGGCAGGGGGATTGGAACCAGATGATCTGTATGGTCTCTTCCAACCCTAACCATTTTATGAGACTATAAACATTTGATAAGTGTATGGCATAACTGACAAAAAGTAATATTAAAAACCAGAGAAACATTCAATATATCCAATTTCAAAGAGCTTCATGAAAAATAATTAAGTACCATTGGCTGAAATACTGAAGAGGTGAGAAAAAGAACCCTTTATGATCACTGATATTTACAGAGAATGTTCTTAAATGCACAGAACACAGTCTTAAATCAATAATGTTAAATTCATTGCATTACGGTATAAATGAAATTAGCCTCTTGCATTTTTTTTATCAATTTAATACCTGAGTCTCCTCAGTCAGAAAACCCCAATTATCAACAATTACTTGGTTAATAAATATGAACATGATTCTATGGCATCTGGTGTGATTTTATGTATTTCACTATCTGCGAAGTAAGGCCTTAGATCTTGGAAATAGTTATATATACTATTAAATTTGCAAATGTTTCAACTGAAGATGAAAAGAGTTAATTCCTGCCTCTGCTAAAGCAAGTGCCAAAATTTTAAGTAGTCTACAATTTAGAAATTTAGAAAGTTAGACCTGGAATTGAATAAGTGAAAGTCTGTTTGTTTGTTTTCAAATCAAAGGTAATAAACATTTCTGTGTGGCAAGAAAAGTGAAGTGCCTCTGACAGAAAATCTTGAAGCAGTAAAGTATTTAATCTGCCAAATGGTTGGGCTGGAAACCTTATTTAAGTCTTTTACAGTGGACTCCTTTTTCAATGTTCATCTATGCCTACTAATCTAATTTTATGGTATTTTCCTCTGAAATAATTAATCACTGTGAAATTTAAAATGCATTTGTTAGAAAAGAGGAAGAAGTGCTAGGCACTTCATATTGTTTTGATTTGTTCACTAATCATTATGTTTGTTACAATAATTTACTTCTACAGCACAAGCAGGGAGGGATCAGGTCTGAAAATGAATTTTAAAATCTTTGTTTCAAGTCTGTCATTGGATCTAGACAATGTTGGATATATTTTCTTCTTCTCTTGGTTCTGCCATAACCTCTGACTCCACATACTAAAGTTCATCTTTACTACAAATCACCTTCCTCCATCTGGTGAGATGTCTCAGAAGAACCCTTACCCTGATAACCTTCCTTATGTTTCAGTACCTCACCAAATCCCTCTGTGTGCTGTGCAGATAAATGTATACACAAAATACAGCCTGCCTGAGTGGAATGTCTGTTTGCCACCCAATAAAATTTACAAAACAGAATGCAGGTATTACTGAAAGTTCTACATGCTTCTGCAAGACTTTTTTTTGCACACAGATGAATTTCACCTGCTTTTCATGGTTCTTTTCTCACCTCATCCTTGATCTTAGCTATAGCCTGTCTAGCCTACTTATATCTCAGCTTGTACCCAACCAGTCTATTCAAAAGCCACTGCTAAAATTATCCCTTTCATGCTGCTAAGACCCTGCCAGACATTCATATTCAAATTAAACCCTTCATCCCCTGCTTCAAGTTCACAGTTCTTCTCTTAAATACAAGGCCCAGAAAACCACAACACATACTTACAGCTTAGCTTTCAATTTGTTCTGATAATTTTAAAACTTCCCTTCTTCCCATTATGCTCTTTAGACTTTCAGGTCTGTTTTACTTTCTGTACTGCCCCTTAAGTTTAGTGGTCTGTCTTTCTGTCCAGATATAAACTCATCAGTCCACAAATTTAGGTTCTTCCATAAAACGTGCTTGAAGTGGGGGAGGTTGCGTGGGGAGAAAGGGAATTTAACCATCACCTCTGTGTGAGCGAGCCCACACAAAATCTAGAGAATTAATCACAATTGTGTTGTCTCAGACTTTATTACACTTCTGGACATTTTAACTTGATAAGGGAGACTTTAACTTGAAAAGAGAGACTTTTAACAGCCACTTAGACACTCAAATTTTAGGTCACCTTATTTAAAACAAAAAAAAAATTGAGAAAATCCAAGCAACTTCAGTCTAGGATGTTGTCAAAATATTATTGTTCTAAAATAGCGCAAATTTTTTGCAAAACTGTTTTGTTTTAAGAACAAAACAGGTAAATAACTCATTTTCTCTAAGTGTGTGTTCTTTGTTTTATTTTCATTTCTGACTCAAAGATCTTCTGACTCTGGCCAGCCTAAAAAAGAGCTGACAAAAAGTAAAATAATCCCCATTTTAGGCCTAATTTTATACTCCTCTGATTTCATCTCCTATATCACTGAATTCAATTAGCTCGCATTTATTTTCATGTAATCTATTTAATCTCTCAGTACTCATCTATGACTGGCACAAGGCACTGTTACCATTACCCTGCAACTGTCGCCTGCTCGCCCACGCTTTTTATCACCAAGGGAGTTCATCCTTTCCATTTGCTATCCATCAACAGCCCAGACAACAAAGGAAGAGATGGTAAAAAGAAGATCAATTAAAAAATCAGTTTTATGAAACTCCCCACCTGGTAATGTCTGTTCTCATACACAGACTTGTGTGTCACTGAGCCTCTCCCTGCAGCTTCCCAGGGTTATCAAAACAGCACTGAGTGTCCAGAAAGGCTGCCCATCCTCATTTTCCTGCTGAAAGCTCGGAGGATATCTGTTCCTTGACTATGCTTCACTTTAATTATCAGGATGCAATTAACACCCTGCCACTCTTTTCTGTTTGCTCTGCTTTGCTCCATTTCCTGCAAACTGATAGGAGAAAAAAAAAAAAAAGAGAGAGAGAGAGAATAAGGCGTTTCAGAATCTTAGTTTATCCAATAACATGACTTTATATCTGAAAGAATGTTTTCATCTTTTAATTCTTTTTCTAATTAGTTTCTGTGACCTGCATTCAGCATTTCCTACAATTTGCCTATCAATGATATAAAAAGATCATCTTTCTCATGTTGCTAGCAGAGAGTCAGAGAGTTAAACCCAATCTCTGAAATTATTCTAAACCTCCAACTCATTTACCCCAGCCTTATTTCTTCCTCTTACTCCCTGATTCAGGATTTCTGTGTTATATTGGTGTTATTGAATGTCCAGGGTGAATAGTTAGCTCCAGATATTGAAAGAAGTTTAACACTTAAGTAAAATTATAACATTATTAGGTTTTTACTGTAGAAAAAGAGAAAATCTTTAAAGATGTTGTGTTGAAATCTTGAAAGTATTAACAAATGTTTTATCTAAAGATCAAACATCTTTTGAAGAATGATAGGTAGAGCACAGCAGCTCTGCTGGCTTCAGCTTGCACAATTTCTCCTTCATGTGTCTTCTTTTTTCCCCTATGTAGAACGAAGGCTTACAAACTCTCAAAACCACAGGTATTGGGGCAATTTAATTCACTAAGTTTCTATCATAAGATTCAGATTTCAGCAGTCTATAAATCCCTGGGAATTTTTCCATAATTCTTAGCTTTACAGTTCATAGGCAAGATGCAACAGAGTTTGAAGAAGACTGTTACACAGCAAAAAAGGCCATATAAAAAATTACAAAAGAAACCCAGAGACATAACTGTATGCATGTACAGTAGATTAAATAAACAAATATTCTCTACATATAAGAAAATGTTTATTTAATGTTCTGCCTATACAGAAAATAGAGTAGATCTCATAAACTAGTGTGATACACCTGCTGAATCACAGTGTAGCAAGTCCTATTTCCCAACAAGTTAGGAGTTACGCCCGGAAAAGAGCACCCTGGTTCACTTTGTATGTGTGTGGTCTGTTTCGTGGACATGGACTAAAATTTGGTCCAGAATTACACACCCTAACTGACAAGACACTGCTACTCCAGCAGGCAGAAATACTGTCTAAGTTAAGAAACCAACAGATACAGTAGGGAAGATGAGGCAGGCGAAGCAGGATTGGTTTATACCTTTTCTTGGTGTTTGTCTGGGTTGATTTGTGGAGTTTTCTCTGTTGTTTGGGGATGGGGTGGTTTGGTTTGCATTTTGTCACTAAAACAGAGAAAATATTTGTTCAGCTCCTATTTTTACTCTTTTTACTCTTTTTGTTACTTGTTACACTGGTTTTTATCTTCTAGCAGAGCTAACCATCCTTAATCATTATCCTCCAAATACAGATTAGAAGCTCTTCATCACCTGTTTACTTTATCATCTGTTCTTCATCATCATGGTTCAAAAAGAGCGATAGATTAGAAGAGCTGTACCTCCCATGGGAAGTTTGGGAGAGCAGAGCTGGGCTCAGGAGACTGCAGGGCAGTGATGGAGGTGACTCCTCTTATGGCCCAGAGCTTGGCTTGGGAACCCACACATTCCATGATCTCCACCCCACTCCAGTTCTGCCTCCTGAATCAGGATCTGAGGGAGCAAGTTCCACCTCACTTGGTCAGTTTAGAGGAACGTGTTCCTCCCTTGTGCCATCTTATCAGGTCCTGGCCTGGCCCTCTCTGTCAGGTCTAGCACCATATACAGAAGACAGGGATGTCCAGAAGATCTAAATTCTGATTTCTTTCAAAAATTAGGCCAATCATTTTTATCCCACACTGTCAGCTAACTTCCCAGCATCCATACTTGTAAACATGGAGCAGTTGGTATGTCAAGCTTTGATGAACATGATAATGTAATAAATATTTCAGCAGATGAAGAAGCCTATCTACTTCCAAACTCCTAGCAACTTGCTGCACTGGTGAGAGATGCTATCAGAGCACCAGCGACAGGAACCAGCTTGCAGCAATTGTACTGTAAACAGATAGATGCCTTTCCAACCAGAGGCTTGAAGCACAAGGAAGTAAGAGTGACCCCAATCTCTGTAAGCTGCTGTACTGTAAATTGGAAAACACCTGCTTCACTTGACCATTGAACTCCCCCTCCTTCAGAACAACCCTCTAAAAGAGATCATCTCCTGTGCTGCAATATCTAAAGTTCATATTAAACAGGGAAAAAAGCAAGAGTCATTGTGCCAGGGGTTGATCTGAAGAGTCAATTCTGTCACGTTACATGAGATGTACTAATGTGTAATTTAATTTTTGTAGAAGCCCATCTTCAGTAGTTTATGACCTTTCCACGCTGCATAATTTAAGTAAAATTCAGTTACTATAGAGCTCATTATCAGTAAGGCTTAAGAATAAAACATTTGTTTTGTCTATCCTCAATTGAACTTTAGTAGCACCAGCTTCCTGCTGTTTGGAATAGAAAATTTTACAATGTGTAGGGGGGTAAATAGGCCCTCCCTTCTGCACTGAATCCACTTCTTGCCATCTCCAAAAATGCATATTCAACTGCAGTCACACTACAAGCTTCCAAAAGCAATTCCATTTGCAGAGCACTCCAGCCAAAGCAAGATTCCTCCTATCCCTTTTTCCTCTCCATGCAGGAATGGCCACCTGTGGCAGTATCCTGTGCTCCTCCAGCCACGTTGCCATTTCACAGCAAGGTAATAGGAGCAAGAGGAAGCTAACTGCCTGGAATAAGAGGATAAAGGTAATGGAGCAGAAACTGAATAGGCAATGAGACATTTTAATGCTGTTGTAACTGCCTGCTTCTAGCAATTTTTGGCCCCATGATTGTCTCATTTAAGGGTCAGACTCTTCTAAGTTAACAGAGCTGCATAAGCCCCTGCACAGAGTGTTCGTGCTTCCTTCCCTTTGGGGAGCACTGTTCTCTTTCTGAGAAAGACAACCTTATGCCAGTGTGACAGTAACCTGAGGACTCAGCTGCATTTTAGCCAAAACCCCAGGTGAGATTAGGCTGAGTTTGAACTCAAAGCAAGGATAAATCTGAATTTGTACCCTCAGCTTATGCTGGAGCTCAATGCAGGCATTCAAAAATCAATGCACTAAAGCTAAAAGCTTAGTATGCTGGAGTGCCCCAACCTGCTTGCTCCTGATCTTTTTCACTTTTTTCTTTGACTCTGAGCAGTACTTTTCAATCAGTAACACACTGGTGTCACAGAAGGCTGTGTATTCTCACAAACAACCGGGAGGACACTCATTAACCTGAGGAATTCATTTTAGATGTTGTCCATTATGCAAATAAGAGTTACAATTTGTTCTCTTTTTCTGTGTAGCAATATTGATTTATGTAACTCCAGGTTAGTCTCAATAACATATTTTTAATCACAAAAAAAAAAAAGTTTCAGAGTTCAAACAAAAAGGAAAACTGAGACATAGTTTTTAACAAGTTAAAAAGGTAGGTGCAACGGCAACTAAAGATGTGATACGAAAATTATCTTGACCACACAACATCTATGCGATGCCAATCACTGAAGTAAATTGCCTGAAATGAATGACAAAGTGTTTATCATTCTAGGATTGATTATATAAAATATACTTATTTTGATATCCCAAAAATAGATTGTTCACTGAGGATTTTATGAAATGAGACTTTTAAATACCTCAAACCATACCCTTTCTAGAATCTGTAGCAACAGATCCTTTCCTACAGAGTTCTCAGCAGCTCATTCCTACATATCAGCCTCAGGTGTGGCTCAGGTGCCACAGGGCAGAGGAGTGAGGTCTCCATCCACCTGCATCATGGCAATCTTTTGGGACAGCTCCAGGGCTCTGCACATACTCTGGTACCCACCACACTGCTTTTCAGTACTTGTCCCATTTTCTTCAGATAACTTGAGTACCAAGCTGAGTAACTAGCTAAAAAACACATATAAAATCAGTTTTCCTCGCAGCTCATGGAAAAGCTCACAGCAAGGCAAGAGCAAAGATAAATCATTTAATTTGAGACGTCGATCGATGCAGCGATCGTAAACCTGTGGCACAGACGCCTGCATTTGAACATCAGGGGCATGCATGCATGAGTTGGGACTTCTCCCTGCTGCTGCCCAAGTAACATATTCAGGTAGGGGCAGGAGGGAGACCAGAAAATATGGAAAGGTATAGGAAGGAAGAACCCTTGAGAGCTGCGGAGCAGCATCAATGAGATGACGGGACTGAATACCAGCAAGAAGAAAGTTTTTCCTCCACTGAACACAAAAAACACATTCAAGCTTCCCTTGAATTTTGTACCCCCACAAAAATGTGTCCTTTATATCAGTGATTACACAGATTTTACTCTACATTATCATCAGGGTTTTATACTTTAGCTATTAAGCATAGAGTGTCCAGAATCACAGTTACTGTGAAGTTTCCTCAGGAACTAGACAGAAAAATAGGAAAATAAGTTAAGACCACCAGTCAAAACAGACAAAACTCACCTCCAAGCAAGAGCCTTGAAGGATCTTGTATATTTTTTCCTAAGAGGAATGACTCCCCTGGAAAGGTGGTGAGTAAGCAGAAGAGAGCAATGCTTTGACAGAGATGACCATCAAAAAAAAAAAATAAAATCTAACAATAAAAAAGTTAGTAATTGCTTACAAAATATATTAGAAAATATCATATTTCAGTCTGAATTTGAAGCAACATATGAGTGACTGTTGTCGACATACAGATCTGTCTCTCTACCTCCGCCTCAGGTAACCTTTCTTGCCTGCTTCCCTCGTGCCACCACACCATGGCCTGATCAGGATTGGTGTCCAAGGCAGGCTTGCAGAGAGAGGGCAGACCACAGCCAGGGCTGCATGTTGTCAAATGCACCTCCAGTGCCAGGAGAGAACATGGCAAATGTGTGTCAGAGAGGCAGAGGAGGCCACCAGAGAACGTAGAGGGCAAGGATATATCCTATAAATAACAGGTACCATCCAGCCTGATGAACCCTTACACTACCAATGGAAACAGATGTTCTGGGCACTGCTTCTGATCAAACTAGCTGGTTCCTGTCTTCTTTGATGCAGACAGGTGAGGCAGGCTGCAACCCAAGCCACTGCCTGCCTCCTTTTCTTCTGGAAACCTTTAATGTTATTTCAGCCTTTCAGAAAAATCGTCCAAACTTCTGCAACTCTCTCCAGACCATAGACTGATTGTCTGGAGCAACTCCAGTCACTTTGTTGTGGGGGTTAACACCATTACTTTGACACATTCTCTAAATTAACTTACTAAAATTCACAAATCCAAGGGAAATTTGATTTCAGGTTTCCAAAAAGCCTCACAGTATTCCTATGATTTGCAATGGTGGGCACAAAAGTTAGACATTTGTCTTTGCTCCTCCAAATTCTGGCTATGTTAAAAAAAATACACTTCTTGTTTTCCAGATGGGACTTCAGACTCGTTCATAAGCCCAGTATCTCATCACACACTTCAGTAAATGTGAGTGGCTTCCTTTTCAAGTTTGTTTTTGTTGATTGATGTAGTTGCCAGGCTCACAAACCTGGTTTGAAAATTATTACACACTCATCACTTGTCATCAGCAAAGCCCCTACTTCTGACCAGGAATGAAAAACCAGGAGAAGTGTTTCTCACTTTCCTTGGAGTATTGTCAAGTTTGCAGGCCTTTTAGTGACACATAAATTCAAAGGAGTTATATTTTCTAGTGAGACAAATAACACTATTCCAGGTTTTCATCTCTAGAATCAAATCTTCCTATCCCTAAAACCTCAATGTTCACTGTAGACATAAATACTTCAATTTTGATCCCGCTGAAACAAGAATAGAAACTTTGAATTGGCTAAGATAAAGTATTAATACTTTGCATAATTAAGCTTTTAAGAAAATCATATAAACAAGCAGTTGTTTCTTGTAGTTAATTTATTCAAACAAGTATCATTTTACTTCATCATTGCAGAAAATGTCTGGCACTTACCTATAACTGTAGGGAATTATCACGTGGATACATAACCATCTTACCAGGAAAAGATGGTTAGCTTGAAGTTTAAAGATGGTTTAAGTTTAGCTTAACTTGAAGTTAATTAAATAGATGAAATAAAGAAAAAAGCTAAAACCACATAAATAATTTAAGACCCAGTCATGTTTCCAATTATGATTTCAGCAGTTCTGCACACATTATTGCCCATTTTGGAGCCATTCTACGTTTTCTGACAACAGGCATTCCAGACCTTCAGCAAATAAATATGGTTGGAGTTATCCCGGTCAGTTTAACCTGGCTGTTAATACTGCATTGTTCTAACAGAACATTGTACAAATACTGCTGTGTATATACATGTGTAAGCTCGTCCTTTTTTAAAATGGATTTTCCACATTCTCCCCACTAAAAATTAGTTTTCAAGATCAATTAAAAAAAATCTAATTCCTAATACTTCTTAAGACATCTAAAAAGAAACCACTTCAAAATCAAATTATTTTGCTGTGCTAAAAAATAGCCCCCAATGCAGAATAGACTTTTCCCGCTCCAATAAAGAAAATATTTTTATTTTTTCATCGAGTATTTAGGAATCTTGATGCAGCTAGTAGAGATTCACTTTCAGAAGTTTAAATAGGAAAATGCAAAGGCTATTGGAGAATTATATGAAATAAGAAATAATCTGTACTGATATAAGATTTAATATACTTCTGAGTCCAGGTTACAGTCACATTTCAAGGCTCCTTTACTCCCTATTAGGTTTCCTGCTTTGGCTGACAGAGAAGGGCACTAGAATGGATAAATATGGGAATGCTGCACTTCTGTGGTAATGCAGCTATGGTTTAAATAAAATTTTCACAATAAGGTAAGCAACAGAAAAGACTCGAGGCATTATGAAATATCCATCTTTGGAGATACTCAGAATCTGACTGGAAAATGAATCAGGTAACCTTCAGAGACCCTTCCACCATAAATTATTCTGTGGTTCTATGAACTCTGTGTTTTTGCAATCTAATAAAACAGTTGACTGAAGGCTTAGTATTTGACTGTAGCTTTGAATAATTATACTTTAAACCAAGCAACCTGAACGTGACGAACCACAGTGAACCAGGAGCACCTCTTGGACAGCTCAAGGCAGAAGCCCCTTCACCTGCCAGCAAAAGAGTTTCCACCACCAACAGGAGTTGTGCCCAGGTATTCAAAGCTGCCACCTACTCTCTTGCTTGTTGTTTCAAGTTTAAACATATCTTCAAGTATAAGTTTTCACTGAAAGAATACAAAATTATATTCCCCTTCAATGCAGCTTTCAAAATGCATAAATTGCTTTTTTAACTCATTGAGGCTCTGCAATGTTTTTCAAAGCATTTTCTGTGTCATGTCAATGGGAGTGGGCTCAACCTCTCAGTTTAACAGTTCCTTTTAGGAAGGTTCATGTGTTAAATGGTTGTTGGATCAGTCAGATAATGAGCGTGACAGCCCAGAAGGATGACGGGCAAAATGCTGCTACACACCCATCTGGAAATGATTTGAACAAGTAAACCTGCCCTCCATGTATGCCTCCAACCTCGCCTGGCAGAGCTCCGTGTGTATCACTTGGGCTGATCTCCAGCAGCCATCTCAGAAAGCACCATCCAGAGAGGAGGAAAAGGGCCAAACGCACCAAGCCGTTCCCTTTGGCAGCATCCCCAGAAATGTTTTCCTGGCATTTCATGCACTGAGGCACTGGCAGGTTTACAAATGGCAGGTACTGAAGGACTCACCATTGTGATACAGTGCAATAGCAAAGAGCTGGACTAATAGGCTCCTAAGCACCATCTCATTACTCTGGCTATCAGAGCTGTCTCCATGGACCACAAGTTCTAAGAATGAAAATTTCAGCTTCTCAAAATGTGTGCGTCAAACTACATTAAATAAAAAGAATTAAAAAACAAAACCACTGAAACCAAGTCTTTCCTATAACTGATGAAAGGGATGAAACCAGTCTTTGCTGAAGAAAACTGCCTAGCTCTTGAGCACTTTGGTTATCAATGATGTCAGGAATATTGCTTACCTCTGTTGGAGGTACACTGTTCTCTAACATGTAAATCTCCTATCACAAGATTCTTACTAGGGAAAGTTATTCAATCACAGCAACAATCTGCTCATGTTTAAAAAAAAGGGAGCTGAAAGTTCAAAAGTAGTTATAAGGTACATCCAACACAGCCAATGCATTAACCAGTGACTTGCCTTACTCTCTTGAGGGCTGTGAAATATTCACTTTTACTGCAGGAAAAAAGGAGAATAGCAATAAGAATTTTTCATCTGCCTGTGCTTTCTGCCTGGGATTTAATCCTGCACATAGATACACAATATTATTCCCAACCATGCTATCTGTTTTGCATCACAAAATGAACTGTTCCCTGTTTGAAGGGGCTGTCAGTTATCCGTGTTTTGTTAAGAATAAAGCAATACTTGCAATTTCAAATCCCACACTGCTGACAGTCTCTTCTTAGGAATCCAAATAAAGTCACTTGAATTATTTAGAATATTGAATAGAATGCATTAATCCATTATTCCATTTCTACTATTAAATCAAGATCATAAATGAACTTTCAGTTAAGCACATGCTAATGTTTGACCCTGACTGAGACTAGGTAGACTCAACCCCTGCTTCTTTAAGGAATAAATCATGAAACTCCAAAACAAGGGAGGCAAACAATAGGGTATTCTGATAATCATTATAGGAACAAGACCTGAGACGCTCCAAGCAGATGGGGCATGTATAAGCAAAATGTAAAACCTAGTTAAGGCAGAGTTTTATTGGTATAGACCTGTGCTGGAGAACATATCTCTTGGATAAAACTGACTATGAGCACTAATAACTGCTGCTTATGTAGCCCAGAATTAATGCATTTCCAGAAAGCAATTCCGTTGGCTGATAGATATACTGAGTTTTTTAATAAGGTGTTTACCTTTTTCATTCAGAATTTAAGAGGCACAAGATATTCCTGTATTCTTCTTCAGCATATTTTCTTGTTAAATTTTTCATTTCCCCAAAAGCATGGCCAACTCACAGCAGTATGGCTACTCTATATGTGCTCCAAGTAATCATTTATGAGGGTTTTTTTCCTCAGGCCTTTGAGTCTTATTCTTTAGAAATACTATATATTGCATTTTTCAGAGAAAAAGAATTCCTAGAGACATTTGCCCGATCATAAACATATGATAGAATTAGTAATTCAGTATAAAGAGATTACACAAGCTAGAATAATGGCTATACTGTCTAGAGATGCATAGTAACAAAGACTTAAGAGGAAACATCATGGTACTAGAAAATGAAGCTGTAAAGCAGGCCTGAAATTCTCCATCATAAAGTGAGATTATGTTTAAAAGGAACAATACTGTGAGGAACAAAGCTGCCTACAAAGTGGTATAAACTACAGCAGCCTGTAGTTTATGAAACTGTCAATATTTGAGCCACATTTATCTCTAAATACCTTTTTGAGTTTTTGTAAAAGCAAGAAACAATTTTGTTTTATGTGTTATCATCAAAGAGAAGGAAAATTTGTGACATAACTGTCTCAAAAGCTAGAATACAGATTTCAAAACCAAACATGGCACCTGAAGTCAAACTTGATGTGGAACTTCTCACTAAGGGTTTTGATGTATCCAAAGGATTACACTGAACTATCTGGAGTTTGATGAAGCCACTTTTACTAAGCAACTTACTTTTTTTACTACTTTTAGACAATTACATTATGCCTCAAGACCAGTCTAGCTTATCATTTGTTATTATCCCCAAGATACTGTGGATAGAGTTACAGCAGTGACCTACAGAAACACCTAACTATCCAAAAGTTATCAGAATTTATCTTGAAGACCCCCATTGGACCATCATCTTAAAACACATTTTGAAAGTACCTCTAAAAGACAAATTGTATTCTGTCATGTCAGTAACTATGCTCAGTAAAAAAGATTACTAGGGTAGCAATGAGGTTCCTCAGAGGATAATAGTAGTCCTAGAATGAAATGAAATTCCAGAAAAACTGAGGAAGTAAGCCAGCTCTCTTCTCTAAGCCACCTTTCCTAACACATCCATAAATAAAAAAACCTTCACACACATAAGCAACATCTTGTCACAGAAAAGCACTGCAATATTTATACAATTTTTCCATGGAGAAAACATGACAGAACAAACTATATGTAACAGATTAATCATATTACTAAATGTTCAGGGGTGGGGGGGAAACTCTCTAGGCCACTGGTAGAACTAGAGGGAACAGTCCATGTTCAACACTTACCTAACAAAATACAGTCACATGATTTTTATAACATAACTTTCCTGAATGCAGAAAAAAAATGTTTCAGAAAAAAAATAAAGAGGCTCTAGCAAGAGTGTAAGAAAATATAGCACAGTAACAACCAAGAGAAATAGATCTTTACCACCAGAGGCTTGAGGAGGAAGTTGAGTGGCAATGAATACCAAATTTCCCTAACTTACTCCAGTTACAGAGTTAAAAAAATACTGCCAGTTAAGAAGACTGCAGTGTGTCCCGTGTTTTTAGTTTTTTTACACAGGTGTGACAGTTTGGAGACTATGCCTATGTCAATTTCTCAATTCCACAATTTAATTTGACTTGGAAAATAATCTTTACTATGGACTGAAGCATTCATTCTCCAGCAGCAGCTTGACACTTAGGGAGGGACCACATACGGAAAACCCTGGTGGACATATATGTGCTCCCAGTTACTGAATGGCTTAACCCCAGGAAAATAATGGATTTACCACCAGAAAAGCCTTCAGTTTTTCAGTGAGTTTCTCCATAGAAACTTGTTGGAGTAAGAGTCTGGGACTCCTGCTGCACATGCAGTAATATAAAAACTGCAGTTTCTCTTCCTGCCATTCCAAACCAACACTCAAGACTCTGTTTTAAAGATAATTCCTTTTGAGCCAAATAATTCATTTTGCCTCTAAAAGCAAAAGTCCAGCAAGAAGAAATGTGGATAAATCAGACCCAAAAACCAGCTTTTGGGCAACCTGCAGCTCTTCTGAGATTGCAGAGTGCAAAGCCAGAGATCAGCACAAGTCAGGACATCACAACCAAGCTGGCAGGTGGCCTCTGAGGGATCTATCCCAGCTGCAGGGAAACACAGAGTGTCAGCAGCCATGTGCCAAGGTCAAGAGAGGGACAGGAGACATGAAAAGCTGGTCTGACCCCATGCACAGTACTCCTCGGAGGACCAGATCTGGAAACAGTGACTGGGAGCATGTGCTCCAATTGTTGTCCAGACAGCAGCATGGCTGCTCTTGTAAAGGACATTCTTATGCTGTATTTTGGAAAAAGTACCTCAAGAGGCACTTGCAGAGGCAAGAAGTTCTCTGAAACTAATTTTAACTTGAACTTTCACCATCTCTCTCTATGAGTGCCTAGTTTCAAGATATACATTCCGCTTCATTTTCTCCATTCTCTGCAATGGCAACCATGTCCACTAAGTGTCTCCCAAGGAGCTGGGGTCTGCAAAAACAATTTGGTTTTGTTGCCTTGGTTAGCCAAAGTGGGAGGCACTGTTTAGCATTTTAGCATGATCTTGCTTTCTTCTTTTTTTCAGAGCAGTTCGAAAATGATGCGTTTACAATCTTATGCTGTTCGTGTATGTCAAAACTCCCATTTGGAAAGATATGCAAATCAAACTTTGGTATCTGGAGTGGCCAGTCCGAGTGCTCTATTTTATCCATTTCAAAAGTCAATGCTCTGTGCTTTACCACATATTAAGTAAATCTGTCTATATATCCCTTACAAAAATTTAAGCTCATGCTCTTGAAAAGTACAAGTGCTAAGAAAACAGGGGACACCTACAGGATAAAAAATTATTAGAGCTGTAAGAGTTCAGGCAATCCTTATTCTCTCTTGTCTTTTTTCAATTACACCAGGTTTCGGAGGAAGGGATTCAACCATTCCTCCAGCAGTCCATTCTGCATATAACGGAGACGCAGCAAGTCACTAACACCAAGAGGAAGAGATTTTATTTCTACAAGACATACACTGATAGACTTGGAAAAGAACTATTTTTTGCTTAATATTTAACCTTATATGCAACCATGCACTGCTTACAAAAAAAGTCTCAACCTTATTATCAGTGCTGTACAAAAATAAAAAAGCTCATCAAGTCCCTTGCATAGTCCTGGTTTAGATGTTTATTGTGAAAATTACAGCAGTGATTATAAAAAATACATATCTAATAACCATGTTTTCCCCTTACCCTAATTTATGAAGTGCTGTTTCCCAGGCAACAGACTAGTCCAGAGAGTCTGCAGACCTCTGAAATTTTTTCATTCAAAATACGAACCATTGTTAACGGAATTTATGTCAGCTAACACAGGTTTGCCTTTCTTAGCCACCTGGTGTGCACTGCTCACAAGTAATCTCTATATGTGCTGCAATGGACACTTCATATGTTCAAACCCAGTACAATAATTTTATTTTCCAAGGCTATCGAAGACTTTTTCTGGTTAAAAAAGGTATAAAAATGGGTGCACACAGGTCTGTGATCCCCCTTCATTTCCTCTTTCCCCACTGCTTTCCTAAACACACACAGAAAGAATAACTTTCACAAAACCCAGATTTGACATCAGCTTTTGACCAAGTTGAGTAACTTCTTCTGTCTCATAATAGCAACACCAACCTATAACACCAGTAAAAGAAAAACAATCAACAAAATGGGTATTTTCTGGCATTCAAAAACTTTGTAAGTCTTGGCTATCCCTAAACATCACAAATATGCTGGAGAAGCAATTTAGCTATTCTAAAAGTAGCACATGTAATTAAAAACGCAAAATGTCAAAAAGGAAAACGTTCCAATTCTTTTAACTGTACCATCATTCCTACAAAACATACCTGAGGAGAAAGGAGCCTTTGACCTGTAAACATATGCACAAATGTGTCTCTGCTTCCAAGTTGTCCTTTTTGGAGAGTCTGAGATGATAAACCAGGTCTACAGGGAGAAGTTTCACTGCTATATGCCGGTTCCTCAGCTGAGCTAAATGTGTGTCATAGATAAAAGTATGGAGCAATGTAAGAGCCACTTATGTCTTCCTATTTTGGGATTTTTTTTTTTTTTAAATCACTCAGAATTTATGTAAACTATGTCCCTCTAAAGCCTAATGCATGTCATAATCTGTTTTTTCTTACATTGGTCATGTATCTTCTTCACAGTCTTGCCAACGACGCAGTGCAAGAATCAGCATGTCAGAGATTCCTCACAGCAGTGAAATTCCCATTTGGCTCCGTAGGCTGCTGTCTGTCTCCATGCACTACACAGATGGAAGATAAGTTCACAAATTGAAGACAACTTACCAAGATCTAAGAATTCAACCAAACACTAAACATGGAATTCTCTTACAGATCACTCACACATGCAGCCACTGACATCTCTATGGAAAACTGTCATATATAGCACAACAGAATACTTACTTTTAAGTTTTAAATCATACATGCAAACACACATTTATTAGTCACTATTTTATTGCCTGTTTAAAAATAGTGATTTACCATAAAACAGAAATCCAGGAAAAGACAATATGAAATAGGTGGGAATTTTTTCTGATTTGTTCTGTTTACTATCATAAAAATAAGGGGATTTATCTTTACTGGTTTTTTTTTTTTCTCCAGATTACTATAAATATAAGCTAAGGTCTGATACCTGGGGCCACATCTACATTCACTGTCACCATCCCAGTGTAAAACCTTTAAATCTGGCCTGAAAATATATTAAGATGCCTGGACCTACAATAAACTGTGGAAAAACTTTGTGCGTATCAAGATAAAACTGTATTATTTCACTGGGTGTAAGTTAGAGCACTACTAATTTTAACACTGACCAATGTCCAACTAATGTTCTTGTTTTTTCTACCTATACAAGAATAACAGAATTAAAATTTTTCCCTTACCAGCTTCCCCTCAAAGTCAATAACTTGATGTCTATAGTGCAGGAGCCTTGTTTAGAAGGCAGGTATCATAAGGACAGTCACTTTTTAGAAGTTGCTGTTCAACCTAATGGAAAAACCACCATGAGATTTTTAGGTGAGATAAATTTTTATGTCTTAAAAGAGACCAGTAATGAAAGGCAATAAAGTATTTCACTCACTCCTTTTATAACAAGCAATGGATTTTCCCCATTGTAATAGACATCTAAAAGTAATGGTTGCCCAAGGGTTAAAGGTAGCAGAGCAATTAACTGTTCAAACCAGAAGTGTTAGCACACCAAAATGGAAAGAGTGCCAACTTCTGCTGTGCATCCTGTGTTTTTACCGCTACAGAGTTCCAGCTTTCCCACTTTCTCTTTTTTCTCACTTTCAGATTTTCACTGCTGGGAATTATAGGAAGAGAATATGTTTTCCAACAGCCATTTTAATTTTAGGAACATCTATTTGGTAACTGAATCTTAAATTATGATGTGAATTCAGCTTTACTGTCAAAAGGCATTTCACAAAACAGAAAACACAAAAGGATTTGTGGATGAGCTCTTAATTCTGATAATTACTTCTGGATTGCCAGGTAGCCCAGGAGTATAAAGCGATGTTGAAGTCAAAGGGGAGGTAATTCTACCTACAGGTGCAATTGCATATAACACCTATTACTCTCTACAAAAGTAGAAACTGCTGAAAAATATTAACCTTGGAGAAAATGGCAGAAAAGATGTGCAAAACCAAGGCTTTTGGGAGCTATTACAGGAATGGCGAGAGGCAATTTGGGAAGGCCGCTGAGGTTAAAGAGCTAATTACAAAAAAATTGTAAATCAAGAAGTGGTTTATGCAGTCAAAAATAGTGTGGCTACAGTCTGCTGATCTGAGAATTGCAAGAAATGGATCAATGGGAAACATGGAGCAAATCCATGATATGAGCAACCTAACTGCCAAGTATACAAAAGCCACTATAGCCACTTAATAGCCACTAAATTCAAAATTCACCAATTATTCTCTTTCCTTCCTACTAGCTGTTGTCATCTCACGAGGAGTCTTTGTGGCCCTCAGCCATCCTCCGAGGAGGAGGTTAACATCCTCATTAATAATGATGGGCTCTCTTTTAAGTGCTATTGAGATCAGTGTTACTTTCTGCAGGGTGTGAGATCATGCTAACAGTGGCAACCTCACTGTGACACTGAGCTGTTAATGCACTACTCTTGTTTCAACATGTTCACGCCCTGTGAACAAACGTTAACATAGCAAATGCCGTCATGATTGCTCAGTGCACTCGGAGCAACTTCACAGGCACCAGTGTCCTGGGAATTTGGCAGGCAGGAAGGCAATCTGGTGTTTATACTACATGGCACATGTATGAAACACTTCTTCACTGGTGATGAAGTTAGCAAAGAAGGTCCCAGCTGTTAAGCAAACAAGTATCAGCTGTCATATTCATCAAACCCCTGAATGTATCTGCACCTCCTTGGATGAATGTACTGGTGTACCTTCCCCAGACACCCATAAATTCCAGTGGCCTCTCTGAGACACGATTTCATATCTTCAGACTTTGTCCCCTCGTTCTCTTTAGGCAGCTCACCACTCTTCTTCAGGGGAAATAATGCTGATGAAAAAGGTAGAGGAAATGGAGAAAATGGTTTCATGATTTCAATACATATGTACAGATACAATACCCAATGCAACAGGGATGACCTTGACCTCACCACCATGGCTCTGGAATATGTCCAAAACTGCTTCTGCTTTCTATCCACTCAGCACAGACCACATGGTGTCTGCTTCCAGCATCCTGTGCATTTCAGAAGTATAATGACGTAAATTTTAAGTCATATCTGATTGTGAAAAATAAAGTTTCTATCCATAAATAATGAAGAATTATTTTCTTACTGATTCATGTTTCTCTTTATCTATTCTGCCGTATGAAAGAAAATAAATTTTACAAATTCCTTTGAAAATTCTCTGTGTTGCATGTTAGTAGTTGCAATTTCTATTTTGGTTTCTATTAAGGTTCTAAAAAAATACTGATTGAGCTATTTGGGATCTAAATGTATTTCAGAAAACTACCAAAATCCCAGTATATACTGGGTACGTACATAGAATACTTCTGATTAAAACCAGAACCAAAACACTAAGAATTACTTGCTGATCAGTATTACTATGTTGATCAGTAGCCCTGTGGCCCTCTGTAGTCATGAGACATGAACAATTTAGCTGATGCCTCCAACTCTCATTCAAATTTCTATTTCATTAACCAACAGTTAGCAAAACTATTACAAGAACATTACTGAGGCACAGCCCAATGTTAAGGCAAGATATATAAGGCCACGTGAGACACAGAAGAATGGTAGAGCAGAGAAATGAACTTGGCTCTTCCATGTCCTAAAAATCAGACTTAGTCACTCAGCAGAGGTCTGTGAAGAAAGCACTTTAACACCAAGCCAGCAAATGAGGCAGCCCCACTATGGTAATGTGAATCAACTCCCACATCTTTCCAAATAAGTGCACTGCTGCGACATAATCCAGATTCATTTCCTCCATTTTTTATGGAAGCAGATAGGAAAGGTTAAAATTCAATCTCAGAGCAAGGGAGAGAGAAAGAATCTTTTTTACCTGGGAGATTTTTAATAAATAAAACTGTTAACACTTTACAATAATCAGCATTGCTAAAGCTGATTTACAATAAGGAATTCAAAATTGCTAACTTTTCCAAGGCCACTTGGTTTTCTTCACATAAACAACTATCCTGAAATACAGAGTAAGTGGAATTTTGAATTTGCAGCTCTCTTACTCTCAGTTGGTTACACTGTTCATCCTACTACTTTACTCCATTTACTCCAAGGCACCTTCACTCTTCACAGACTCCTTTAGCCCCTCCAAACATGCCCTCTGTTCCCTCTGGCTCTCTAGTCTTTGTGTCATTCTTCCAAAACATTCACTTTTCTTGGGAGTTCACAAAGCAAAAATAACAAGCTACAATCTGCTAACATTCTTGGTGTCCCAGCCCCAACAGCCGCTCCTGGCTCTCCTCACACCCGCTCTCCCTGCTTCTCCTGAGATCCACTGAGTCACTGCTGGGAAATGCAGCATCTTCCTCTAACACCAGCTGCTCTCAAAATCAACAACAATCTGCAAATTGGAAATAATGTTATCTTTCTTTCATAGGATAGAACAGTATTTTATGGCCATATCTCCTGTTTTGGTTCTTTTCTTTTTTCCATCTCTCTTAAGGCTTCAACTGTGTCATTCCCTCACCCTCAAAAACTGAAAACACAATTAAACCTCATTGTCAACTAACAGCAGGAAAACTATCACTTTTATAGTTTCAACATGCAAATTTTATAGTTGGGGCAAAATAAAATAAAAAAAATCACAAACTCATCACTTTCTCCTAATCCATATATATTTGTGGATTTCATATTTTCTACATACTTTAGAAATATAAGTTATGTTCTCCATGTTTTGGTAGAAATAATTGCCTCTCCACTGACAACTTGTCAGGTTTTAGGATGATGCAATATGAGAAGACAGAGATATAATCTTCCAGATTTATAACAGAAATACTCCTCACAGACCCTTAACTAGTGCAGTGGTACTGAGTGCTACTGCAACATACAATGATAGCAAAAGTTATGTTATCAGAAGTAAAAGACTCCCTGAACACACCTGAATACCTCCCTAATAACTTTAAAAGTTATCCATAGCATTAAAAAAAAAAAAGAAAATAGCTATTTTCACAGTGATTTTTTTTTTTTTTTTTTTTTTAGNTTTAAGATATAAATCTTCAGCTTCCTGGATCAGGTTTTTTTTTTACTATTTTTGTTTGTTTGTTTTTTCTTTTTTCCATTATCAGTTTCTACCCTCGGTCTTCATTAAGACTTCTCTATGAACTTTTCACCATTAGGATAACAAGTACATCAGTAGGCTGCTGAAAAGGGAAGGATTAAAGAAAAAGTGTGACAATGTCTGTGTATAAGTATATACACATATACCTACATATCTAATTGTATATGTCTAAGCAGAGTATCCACCAAGTTCCCATAAGCCTTTTTTAAGGAACTGATTTGGTTCTGAATATTTAGAATTAGAACTAAATATACACAACTGATGTTTCTTACACTAAATATTCTGTTCATCTCAAAGGGACCTAGTTTGTTTTCAAGGGATAAGGAGCTAGTAAGAAAATGCACAGATAAAAGCAAACAGAAAGAGAGACCTTCAGATCATAATTAGAGGCATGATGGATTCTTTTAGATTTGATACACAGAGAGAAAACCTTGAGATACTTTCCGTATATTACTGCATAACAGGAATAGCCAGAGGTTTGAGAATGAGCAGTCAGCAAGTAAAGAAAAGCATAAGCAGGGCCCTCTCCCCCAGCATCACAGTGCTGCTCCTGGGCATGGTGCTGCAGGAGGTGGCCTGGCAGTATCCACCACAAGAAAGCAGCTGCTGGCAGAGCCCAGCAGAGGCATCTGCTGTGCCCTGCCCTGCCAGGCCCTCCAACTCTGTGCTGAGAGTGGATGTGCAGCTGGCCGGGCACACTTAGCAAGGTGCAAGCAGCCGAGCGCACCCAAGGCATTGCAGTGTGCACCACAGAGCCTCTGCTGCTGCGTGGGACACAGTGTTTGTGCCATGGAAATCACTGCTGGAGACAATGACACCAAGCTGGGCATGGCACTGATTGGCATATGCAACAGGAAGGCAAACTTCACACAATTCAAGGCCTTTTACCAGCAGCAGAAATGATTCATATTCCATGGCTAGCTAGATCAAAAATGCCACAAAAGGTTAATCCCTATTTCCAGAAGGCCAAGAAACAAGCACAAAGTGATTAGGCAATAATCACAGAAGATTTCTAAAATAATGTAATGAAACAGACTCCAATATTGAGGCATACTTGAGACAAACCTAGTACCAGTACCCAGTTTTAAAAAAACACATGGTACAGGAGGAGACAGGCAAATAATACAGGGCTCGGCAACAGTGCTAGGGGAATGTGCTACAAACCTTAAAACCCCAGATGAGCTTCCAAAGAGGCTGAATCAGAGCTGCCCACTTTCAGTGCTAAAAATTATGTAACAACAACCTGATTTTACTTCAGTTACTGAGGCATGGACTATGTGTCTGATCAAGAAAGTGAAAGGTTGTCTTTCCTGAGCCAGCCAATTTAAGGGATTAAATGCACAGGTCTAAGAGACTGTAGAAGAATTCAAGTGACTGACTAACAAACAGGAATTTGAACATCTTTTCCTGCCTACCCACAAAGTAGCAGGAAGGCAGAGCTGATAGAGTGTACCAGAAAAATTTAATTAAATTCATAACATTTTTCTCATGAAAATACCCTTTCATTAAATATCAAAACCAAAACTCTCTCTAAAACAAGGTCAATTCTGTTATATCTCAGAACTGAAATAATTACTAGATTAAAAAAACACCTTAAAGTATCTCAACCAAACTTTTTCATACTTATTAAATAAATACAAAGATAACACATTCTATTTGGGAAATGTCCATCCCATTTTCTCCAGATGATAGTAGAATATTGAGAACAAATAAGTATGTCTCATCTTTTGCTTTTTCCTAAGTGCCTGGCCCTGATCTCTGCTAGAGTGAGAGCTCTGATCTGAAAAAGCATTGTCTCAAGCAAGTCAGCTGGAACACATTTCCAGAAGTTTCCCAGTGTTGACTAAATGAGTTCCAAAAACTTCTAAGGATGAAGAAATGCACCACAATCTCTCTTAGTGCTAAACACCCTCCTTACAAGGAAGCTTTTCCTAATGTCCAGCCTGAGCCTTCCAGGTTGTTCCTTATTCTATCAGCTGTAACTAACAAAGTATACGTATACTGATGCCCTCCCTTATTTTCTCCATGCTTAGCCCAAGCCAGCCTCCTGTTGCTGGAGGAGCACAAGCACTGAGTAGAGACTATATGTTGCCTGTATGAAAAGTATGGTACCCTCATTTTCTGTAAACTCTCAGCCTGCAGGAAATCCATCACTTGGGTCTGGCAGGAGGCAGGTGCTTTTAAATTCTGCCCTTTGGCTTCTCTGTCAGGAGGAGTCAGATGTAGCCCAGACAGAGCTCTGGGGGCTGTGTGATTACAACTCTGAACTGTAGCCCAGCATATACACAGAGCACAGTGGTGACAGAGGGAAATACAGTTTCCCTACCTTTCCAATAGAGCTGCACCTGCTAAGAGTTATCCTCAACAGTAAAATGAATCTTCCATAACTCTATAGCTGTACCAGAATGTAAAAACTGTTTCTGTCAAATAACACATTTAGTGTTGGGTTTATGTGCAAGTAAGCCAACAATGGGGCTACTCACAGACTTATAGTTGAACACTATAAGTATGCAAGCACTTGCTGGACAAGCTCCCAAGTACCTCCTTCTTTATCTCCGTATCTCAAAATTATGACTTCCAATTCAGACTGCACAGTTTCTCCATGCTATTGTATTACCTGCTATGCCAAACAGAACTTTTTCATATTAATTTTTGCAGATGTTTTAATTCATTCTTTATATTATATTTTATTAATGCCTACTGCACTGGCATCTAGGCAGATGGCCAACTTCAAAACCAAAGTTTATGGGGGAATTAAAAGAACAGTCAGGCAAATGGGTTCTTCACAGCTGGGAAGCTGTTAGAGTATGGTATATTTATAGTATATAAAAGATACTTGTGAACAGAACAGATGGTAACTTAAGAAATTACCTGAATTTGGAGTTTGTTCTGAATTTCAGTAGGTCCTTGCAAGTTTGACATTCAGCAGTTTTATTCTTTCAGTCTCTTCATTTTCTCTTCTAACATCACACATTCAGGTTTGCTGAAAAGAGATACTTTCATAAACTTTCAAAAAGAATCTTTTAGAAAGGTTAAGCAATAACTTGAAACTGTTAAGGAATCCATCAGGTCAGCAGATTTCTTACAGTCAAAGTTATCAGCAGCGGCAGTGTCTCCCACAGATGTGACACAATACTTTACAAACACATGGCTACCTAAATATCCAAGTGTGACAAACATATCAGCTCACCTATGTGTTTGTTTCATAAGCTATTCGAAAGTAAATTCTTCATTTAAAACCTTTTAAGTTTTAAAGTTCAAGTCTAGCTGGGAAACTCTGGAAAATGAGAGAAGCTTTTAGAGCAGTTTCCTTGTCAACTGTACCAAGGTTCAGCTTACCCTTCCTTTCTGAGGTGACCAATAGGTTTCTACAGGAACCCAAAACCTTTTGGGACGTGCATCATGATTTTTAGACATACATAGTGATAACAAGCTCTTTATACCAAATTATATACTTTACACTTGCAACACCTAAGTTTATCAGCTGAATTAAAGTGACAAATTGTCGCAGTAATGACACAAAAGAAGAGACAGAGACACCTGTTACCAGCAAGGAGGAGAGAGAAGGAAGGGCCAGCAAGGCCCGCCTTCTTTATTTTATATACATTTAGAAATCACTATTCGTTGGAGGAAATCAGTTCTTCCTCTCTCAATCACAGTGGTCAAAGGAAATGTCCATCAAAGTTCTGTGTCCAGGAGAAAGGAATGTAAATGATAAGATACAATTACAATAACATGGCCATGTTTACATAGAAAAGTGTGAGAAACTAGCTACAAAAGAATGACAACATCCAGAACTGCAAAAATCAGGGCAACATCAGATTTCCAATATCCAGATGAGTCTAAGACCTTCATCACCAGTAGATTTCCAAGCAAAAGAAGGTTGGTATTTAAACCTGAAATTCTGCTTCACAAAAATCTATGGCCTGGTGACCACTGTCTGTTGTGCAAGGTCTCCTTGCTTGGCACAGCATCACTTACAGATTGCTAGATTACCTGTAGCAGCATTTTAAGAGTCCCATTTTGGGTATTTCAGGGTGATGTAAACAATTATCAGGGTGATGTAAACATGTGATGTCTAGCAAAGCATGCTGTATTACAGAACACAAAATGTACAAAGTCTTAAGCTTAAAATTAACTTTTTAAAAAAAGGTTAAATGCTTTAATAAAAATTATCTTGGTTACACAGAAAATTTCCAGTCTATCATCTTTGGTTGATTCAGTAGTTAAACTTTACTGCTCAATATCCTAAACGAGCCTTGGGCTTTTACACAAGCATAGAGATCAGCGTATTGGATATTACATAACATTTGTTTATTCTGTGTATAGTCACAATCCTTTGTATTAATAAACTAAAATATTCATTATAAATTTGTTCCAGAGGGACCTGTGAGCCTTTTCTGCAGAGCCAGAGAATCTGATTAAATATATTGTATTTATATATTGCATTTATCTGTTGATTCTCAGAAGGCTACGAATCCAGCAAGCTCCTTAACAAGACAGCTCCAAACTCCTGTAATTCAGCTCTTGCTTGTTTGGATCAACAAAAGATAAGTTCAACTTGTTGCATACTTCAATCAACTAACCTGCACAAGAGAGCTATCATATATATACAGAAAATTTATACAAAATTATCTTTCATTAGGCCTGGTTTGAGGGTTGTTTAATTATAAAATCCAATCACACATCAGGATTTAAGGAAAAAGCTATTAGTCTTGTTGTCACATAATTTCTTGAATGTACTTTTCCATAATGACAAATCATGTTTTTCTTGCAGTGGGGAGCCAGGGCTGGGTTCTATGTCACATGCAGCAAGTTCTCCTTGAGACATCTACTTCTTCCCAAAAGCTTTACATGGAGCCTATATAGCCTTTTGTTCATAGTCTTTCAAAGTGTTACATTTGCCTTCCATTTAAATATATATTTTACAAGACTTGACTATACTGTACAGAACTGAAAATATATTAAATCAGTTGCACACATTTTAGTTCCTGGAAAGTTTTCTTGACGTTTATATATATTAGACTTACAGATCATTCTAGAAACATTTTATTTGCTGCTAGGGTAGCTAGTATGTGTTAGCAAGAAAATTTAGTTAAACATACAGCAGCTGAAATACAGGGTTTAATTTTGAAACATCTCATATATGTGAGTATAGGCAAGAATGCAAAGCACACAAAGACACAACACGTTTCAGTTTAGCATTATTTAAGTTCTAAATTAATTTCAGATTTTTCTTTTATCTCAAAGATTAGCCTTCTAAATCCTGATATTTTCAGAATTAATCAATTCCACTTTACAAGACAGGAAATTGCTATCTGGAAAAAACTGTGAAACCATCTCAATCATTCCTCTGGCTTACTTAGCAGTAATCAAAAATTTTAAAAGAAAAAAAGAAAACAAAAAAAAAACACCCAAGAAACAAGTAAACCACACTGGGAGGTAAAAA